>PVIY010018501.1:0-47481 GCA_004026745.1 Myrmecophaga tridactyla
ACTTAGTCTCATTTCACTCTTCCCCCTTTGGTCGAGAAGGTTCTCTCCATCCCTTGATGTTAATTCTCAGCTCATTCTAGGGTTTTTTTCCATCCCTTGATGCTCAATCTCAGCTCATTCCAGGTTCTCTGTCCCATGTTGCCAGGAAGGTACACATCCCTGGGAGTCATGCCCCACGCAGAGAGGGGAAGGGTCATACCACTATCTTTACAAAAATTTTCCATCATCCTAAACAGAAACTCTGTACCAATGAAGAACTCCCCATTCCTTGCCTTCATCCTGGCTTCTGGTAATCTGTATTCTAGTGTCTGGCTCTATGAATTTGATTACCCTAATTATTTCATATCAGTGTACTCATACAATATTTGTCCTTTATATCTGCCTTGTTTCATTCAACATAATGTTTCCAAGTTTCAACCATGTGGTTGCATGTATCAGAACTTCATTCCCATTGATGGTTGAATAATATTCCATTGTATGTATATACCATACTTTATTTATGCTTTCATCAGTTGACGGACACTTGAATGGCTTCCATCTTTTGACAATCATGAATAATCATGTTTCCATCTTTTGAAACATCAGTGTGTTTTCAATTCTTCAGGGAGTACACCTAGAAGTGGGATTATCAGGTCATATGGTAATTATATACTTACCTTTCTAAGGAAATGCTATATATTCTTCTAGAACAGCTGCACGTACATCCACCAACAATGAATAAGTATTCCTATTTCTCCACATCTTCTCTAACACTTGCAATTTTCTGTTTTTTAAAAATAGCTATTCTAAAAACAAAAAAATGCAAAAAGAAAAATAGCTATTCTAATGGGCATGAAATGTTATCTCATTGTGGTTTTCATTGCATTTGCCTAATAACTAATGATGTTGGGCAGTTTTTTCATATGCTTCTTAGCCATTTTTTTATACTCTAGAAAAATATCTATTCAAGTCTTTTGCCCAGTTAAAAATTGGGGTTCTTTGTCTTTTTTTGTTGTTGATTTGTAGTGTTTCTTTATATATTCTGGATATTTAACCCTTATTGGATATGTGTCTTCCAAATATTTTCTCCCATTGAATAGAGAGTCATTTTACATTTATGCTAATTTTGACATTTGTAATTTTGATGAGGTCCCATTTGTCTATTTTTTCTTTTGTTACTTATGCTTTGGGTGTAAAGTGTTATAGACAATCTCCTAACACAAGGTCCTCAATATGCTTCCCTATGTTTTACTCTGGGAGGTTTATAATTCTGGTTCTTATATTTAAGTCTTTGGTTCATTTTGCATTGGTTTTGTATATGGTGTGAGGTAAAGTTCCACCTTCATTCTTTTGCATATGTACATGCAGTTTTCTCAGAGCCATTTGTTAACAAGACTATTCTCTTTCTGACTGAGTGAACTTGGAACCCTTGTTAAAAATCATTTGGCCAACAATGTGAGGGTTGATTTCTGAGTGCTCAATTCAATTCCATGGTCTATATATCTGTCCTTGTATCATGCTAATTTGATTACAACAAAGTGGTTTTGTAATAAGTTTGGAAATTGGGACGTGTGTCTTCCAGCTTTGTTCTTCTTTTTAAGATGGTTTTGGCTATTTAGGGTCCCTTACCCTTCCATATAAATTTGATATTTGGCTTTCCCTTTATACAAAAAAGGTGGTGGGATTTTTATTGTGATTGTGTTGAATCTCTGAATTGTATGGGGCAATGTATTAATCAGGGTTCTCTATAGAGAAACAGAAACAACCAGAGATATCTATAACTATGAGAGTTACAAAAATGTCTCACACAACTGTGGGGATGTATATGTCCAAAATTTTGGGGCAGACCATGAGCTGGAATCTCCAATAAATTTCCTCAATGAACTCCCCAGGAGAGGTTGCTGACTGAAGCAGAAAAAGGGATTCTCTTTTCTGAATTCCCCTTAAAAGCCTTCGGGTGATTAGATTAAGCATTATTGATTGCAGAAGACATTCCCCTCAGCCACTGCAGATGTAATCAGCTGTGGATGCAACCAATGTGCTCATGATTTAAGCCCATGAAATGTCCTTACAGCAACAGATAGGCCCAGTGCTTACTTGACCAGACAGCTTGGCCTGTCACCTGGCCAAGTTGACACATGAACCTGACCATCACAGGTAGAATTAACATCTTAACAATATTGGTTCTTCCAATCTATGAATGCCCTTCCATTTATTTAGCTCTTCTTTGATTTCTTTTAGCAACGTTTTGTAATTTTCTGTGTACAAGCTCTTTATATCCTTGTTTAAAACTATTCCTAAATATTTGATTATTTTAGTTTCTATTGTAAATTGAATTTTCTTCTTGACTTCCTCTTTAGATTGTTCATTGCAAATGCATAGAAAGACTACTGATTTTTTATGTTGATCTTTGATCTCACCACTTTTCTGAATTAATTTATTAGTTCCAGTAGCTTTGTTATAGATTTTTCAGCATTTTCTGTATATAAGATCATATAATCTGTAAATAGGGAGTTTTACTTCTTCCTTTTCAATTTGGATGTTTTTATTTCTTTTTCTTGCCTATTTAGTCTGGCTAGAACTTCCAGTACAATGCTGAATAACTGTGGTGACCATGGACACCCTTGTTTATTTGTTTTTTCCTGATCTCAGAAGGAAAGTGTTCAGTCTTCACTGTAGAGTATGTTAGCCGTGGATTCTTCATATATGCCCTTTATTATGCTGAGGAAGTTTCCTTGTCTAGTCAATTGAGATGATCATAGGTTTTTTCCTTTCCTTATATTAATATGGTTTATTACATTAATTGATTTTGTTAAGTTGAATCATTCTTGCACACCAGGGATAAAATCCACTTGATCATGGCAAGTATTCTTTTAATGTACAGTTGGATTTGTCTGGCTAGTATTTTATTGAGGATATTTGCATCTACATTCATAGGGGGTGTTGGTATGTAATTTTCTTTTCTTGTGGTATCTTTATCTGGCTTTGGTATTAGGATAACTGTGGTCCATAGAATGAATTAAGATATATTCTCTTCCCTTCAATTATTTTGGAAGAGTCCAATTGGCATTAATTCTTCTTGGAATATTTGGTAAAATTCACAAGTGAAGCCATCTGGTTTTCGATTTTCTTTTTGGGAGGTTTTTGATTACTTATTCAATTTCTTTACTTGTCATGGGCATGTTGAAATCTTCCATTTCTTCTAGAGTCAGGGTAGGTATTTTTGTGTTTCTAGGAATTTGTCTATTTCATCTAGGTTATCTAATTTGTTGGCATACAGTTTTTCTTAATATCTTCTTATAATCCTTTTCATTTCTGTGTGATCAGTAGTAATGCCCTTTTCATTTCTGATTTTAGTTATTTTCTTCCTCTTTCTTCTAACTAAAGTTTAGTCCATTCATTGATCATTTCAAAGAATTAACTTTTGGCTTTGTTGATTGTCTCTATTATTGTTTTATTCTCAGTTTCATTTATCTCTGCAATAATCCTTGTTACTTCTTGATTGGGATTAGTTTGCTTTTCCTTTTCAATGTCCTCCAGTTTTTAGGTTAGGTCTCAAATTTTAAAATTTGAGATTTTTTAATGTAAGCATTTAGATGCATAAATTTCCCTCTCAGTAGTACCTTTGCACCTTCCATACATTTTGGTATGCTGTGTTTTTGTTTTCATTCACCATGAGATATTTCCTAATTTATTTTGATTTCTTCTTTGATCCATTGGTTGCTTAAGAATGTGTTGTTTAAGTTCCACACATTTGTGCATTTCTTAGTTTTCCCTCTGTAGTCAAAGATACATTGTATGTTTTCAATATTTTTTAATTTATTGAGACTTGTTTTGTAAACTAACATATGGACTATCCTTAAGAATGATCCATGTGCATTAGACAATAATTTGTCCACTGCTCTTGGGTTAAGTGTTCTATACATGCCTATTAGGTCTGGCTAGTTTAGAGTATTGTATTGTTCAAATCTTTGATTTCCTTATTATCTTCTTTTAAATGTTCTATCCATTATTGTAAGTGGTGTATTGAAGTCTCCTACTGTTAATGTACAACTATTTCTCCCTCTTCAAATCTCTCAATATATTTTAGGACTCTGCCATTAGATGCATAAATGTCTATAACTGTTATGTCTTCTTGTTGAAATGATCCCCCTTTATCAGTATATAGTGAATTTCTTTGTCCCTTGTAACAGTTTTCTTATCTAAAGCCTATTTTATGTTATTAGTATAGCTACCCCAGCTCTCTTTTAGTTACTATTTGCATGTTACATTATTTTCCATCTTTTCACCTTCAACCTACTGTGTCTTTGAAATCAGGAGACTCAAAGGACTTGAGCATACAGTTGGATCATGCTTTCTATCCATTCTGCCGATCTCTGCCCTTTGACTAGAGAGTTCAATCCATTTACATTTAAAGTAACTGCTGATAATGCAGGTCTTTCTTCTGTCATTTGGCTATTTGGTTTTTGTAAATCGTATACATTTTTTTGCCCCTCAATTCTGTCAGTGCCTACTTTCATGTTCATTTGATTTTTTGTAGTGTACCAATTTGAGTTCCTTTTCTTTTCTTTCTGCATATATTTTTCAAATATTTTCCTTGTGGTTACCATGGGACTTAAATTTAGCATCCTAAATCTATATCAATCACATTGGATTTGATACCAACTTAATTAGCATACACAAACACTGTTTCATTCCCCTTATACCACCAATTATTTGTTGTACATGTGATGAATTACATCTTTATGTATTGAATGTCCAAAACCATAGATTTACCATTATTTTTTGTGTATTTGTATTTTAGAAGCTGTATGAAGTAAAATGTTGTGTTACATACCAAAAACATACAACACAATAGCAATGGCATTTATAGTTATCCATATGGGTACCTTTACTGGAGATCTTTATTTCATTATGCAACTTTGATCCACTATCACGGACATTTCCCTTCAGTGTGATGAACTTCCTTTAGCATTTCTTTAGGGAAAGTCTACTGGTAACAAACTCCTTCAGCTTTTGTTTATCTGGGAATGTCTTAATAACTCCTTCATTTTTCAAAAGACAATCCTACTGGCTATAAATTTCTTGATTGGCAATGTTTTCTTTCAGCACTTTAAGTAATTCATTGCATTGCCTTAAGGCCTCCATGGTTTCTAATGAGAAATCAATACTTAATCTCATTGGGGCCCCCTTGAACATAGCATGTTACTTTTATCTTTTAGCTTTTCAGAATTCTTTCCTTGTCCTTTGAATTCAACAGTTTGACTTCTGTATCTCTTCGTGTGGTTGTCTTTGAATGTATCCTGTTTAGGATACATTGGGATTCATGAATGTGTATATTCATGTCTGAATTTGGGTTTTCTGACATTATTTCTTTTAATATTCCTTCTGCTCCTATCTGTCTTCTCCATCTGGGACTCCCATAAAACATATATTGGTACAATTGATCATGTCCCACAGGTCTCTTAAGTCTATTCACTTTTTGCCAGTCTTTTTTCTTTTTGCTTCTTGGCCAGAATATTTCAATTGTCTTGTCTTTGAGTTCACTGATTCTTTCTTCTGACAACTCCAATCTCCTGTTGAAATCTTCTAGGGAAATTCTCATTTCAGATTTGAGATCTTCAACTCCAATACTTCTGTTTGGTTCCTTTTAAAATTTTCTATCTCTTTTTTGAGATTCTTACATTGTTCATTCATCATTTCCCTGATATATTTTCATTCTTTCTTTGTGTTTTATTTTTATTTCCTTGGATATGTTGGAGATCATTTTTCTTAAGTCTTCGTACAGTATTTCCAAAGTCTTATTTTCCTCATTGACGGTTTCTGAATTTTTATCTTTTTCCTTTGGATGAGCCACCATTTTCTGTTCCTTTGTTAGTATTGTAATCTTTTCTTGCACACTGTACTTTTAAATATTTTATTGTGGTAACTTTGGGAGTTAGCCCTCTGAGCTGCCTATTTCTTAAGTCTGTATACAGCTAGTGATATGTCAGATATTTCCTTGAGTGCCAGGATCAAAGGAAAACAAACAAGCCAACACACACAAATATCTCACATTCTTTGCAAATTGGCTGTGTGCTGGCTGGTACTCTCCTTCAGAGTTTAGCTTTTCTATTAAGAAGACCATCCCACAGTGAAAGTGAAGTGCAGTCCTCTCCATCTTTTCTGAGCCTGCCTCTTGTCCTGAGCTTAAATCTGCTTGTGGCCTTAGAAATTGGCCTGTTTACTGGATTATAAATGTCCTCTCTATTTCCTATGAAATATTGGCCTGTCCCCCCAAAGATGCCTTATTATATGTCTTAAGGCCAATAATCTTTTGCCCCAGCAGTTTTGACTACCCTCAAGCTGCTTCCACATGCAGAGCAAGTTCTGGAAGGGCAAGGCAGAGATAAGTGTCTTGTTTAGTCTTTCAGGCTATTACCCAATATATTGGCTCTGGTATACAGACCTTCTAGTATATGCATAGGGGTTACTCTGCTCCTTCCAGAACAGAGCCACAGACTCATAATGGAAGCACAGACTGAGTCCACACCATGCCAAGCAGGGAGTGGAGAAAAGGGGAGGGGAGGGCCAAAAGGGGTGCCATGAACTTTTACAGTTTTTAAATCTGTGTTTTCTAGATTCACCCTCACTCAATTATTGCAACTTTTTAATGGTTTTCCAAAGTTTTTATAGGATTGCTCTGCAAATTTTTCTAGTTATTCAATGATTCTGTGGTAGCACAGCACCCTGGAGCAGCTTACATTATCAACCTGGTCAATTTGCCATATTTTTAATTGTGCTGGTTTGAGACTGTTGTGTACCCAAGAAAAGCCATGTTCTTTCAATTCTAATTCACACTTTTAGAGGCAGACCTATTGTTTGGGTAGGATCATTTTGATTAAGTTGTTTCTATGGAGATGTGACCACCCAAATGCTGGTGGGACCTTCTGATTAGGTGGTTTCCATGGAGATGTGTCTCTGCCCAAACAAAGTAGGCTTTAATCCATTTACTGGTTCCCTAAAAGGAACTATTTTAGAAATAGCTCAGAACTGACCAGACAGAAACATTTGGAGATGTAGAATGAAAACACCTTTGGGGAAACTGTTTGAAACCAGAAGCTAAAGGATGCGCAGACAACAGCCATGTGCCTTTCCAGCCAACAGAGGTGCTCTGGATGCCAGTGGCCCTCTTGACTTAAAGTATCTTTCTCCGGATGCCTTAGTTTGGATATTTTTATGGTCTTAGAACTGTAAACTTGTAGCTTAATAAATCCCCTTTATAAAAGCCAACCCATTTCTGGTATATTGCATTCAGACAGCATTAGCAAACTAAAACAATAATTTTAATCCAAGCCCTGATGTGTGTGAACCTATTGTAAATAGGATCTCTTCAAGATGCTATTTTAAGTTAAAGTATAGCCCAACTCAGAGAGGGTGAATGTAATCCATTTTGCTGGAAGCTTTATAGAGGAAACTGGAAATCAAAATGTAGAGAAAGCCACAGAGGAAGAAACTGGAGGTCATCAGGAATTGGAAGCATAGAACTAAGGAGAGAGTGATTGCCACATAACAGGAGGCAGAAACATAAGCCAAAAAACTCCAAGGGTTGTTGACAGCCAGCACAAGAACTTTACAGACTCCAGGAGAAAACCAGCCTTGCTGATATCTTGCTTTTATACTTCTTTTATCCTCAGAACTGTAAGCCAATTAATTCATGCTGTTTAAGCTAATTTATTGTAAATATTTTTCATAGAAGAGGGAATGTGGGAACCAACATCCTGAAATGCATGTTCTTAATCTAACTTCCAACTTTTCCTCTGGTATATAAAGAGATTGGAAGTATCACTCTTATCCCAACAATGAGAAAAAAACTGAGCAAACTGAAAAGCAATGCTTCTTAGATCCATCAGATTATTGAGGTCACAGGTCAAGCCTCTGTCTCAAAAATTGGAAAGAGAAGCAGATACACAGACTCATAGCTTATACAGAACAGAAGTTCCCTGCTGGAGTCAGACTTGGTAGGAACACTTAAACTGTAATTAATGAATTGCTGGAGGTTCTTAATTAGTTTAAGAATTAAAAACTCAAGGAATGCGAGTTATACGGGGGTCCCTATATTTCATGTTTTTTACCTCCAGGATCCCCACCAGGTTGTCATAAAAAGGTCGGAGGAAAATTTCCTCGTGGGAGTAGGGGGAAGTAACCATTTTGAAATAGTCCCAGAGCTTTCTGTTCTCCATAGCCAAAGGCCTGCCTTCAAGGGAAACTATTTTTCTACTGTAACTAATGTCCAAGAGAATAAATGCCCAACTTCAGCTCCCTCTACTCTTCATGTTTCACCTGAGGTGAAAAAAAATGCTGAGAAGCACTTGTGAAAGTTATAGCTCATGGGCAGCAGCTTGCCAAAAGACTGAGACCTAATTGTAGGATTATAGAACATGTTCCCCTCCCCCCACATCTTGTCAATACATTGATAGGACTTCTGGATAGTAACAGGATTTTTGCTCAAAGAATTTCAAGACAGATACCTTATTTAAGAAATGTCTAGGAAAACCCAGTGAGAACAGGGTAGGACAAAAACAAGGGCAACAGAGGAAATTTTAGCCTCTGACACCTACAGCTACAACAAACAGTAAACACAGCCTAACTTCCAGCCAGAGAAACATAAAACCTCACACTAAAGGTCTATTTACCTCAGTTACTTTTATCCAATACAATATGCCCAGCTTTCAATGAAAAACACAAGGTATGCTAAAAGGCAAAAAACATAGTCTGTTGAGATAGGACAAAGAACAGAACCAAACTCAGATATGGCAGAGACTTTGGAATTATCAGATTGGGAATTTAAAATAACTATGATTAATATGCTAAAGACTCTACTGGAAAAAGTGGACAACATGCAATAACAGATGTGTAATGTAAACAGAGAGATGGAAACTCTGAAAAAGAATCAAAAGCAAATGCTAGAAATCAAAGTCAATGTAACAGATACGAAAAAAATAACTTTGATGGGCTTATCAATGGACTGGACCCAGCTAAGGAAAGAATTGATGAGCTTGAGGATATATCATTAGAAACTTTCCAAAGTTAAAAGAAAAAAAAAGGTAAAAGACTGAGAAAAAATGGAAAAGAATATCTGAGAAGTGTGGAACAATTACAAAGGCTGAAAAAATGTATACCCTTTGTATTGACTGGACTTTTAGCCTACATGGGGCCTGAAGCCTGGGTTTGGTCTGGCCACACAGTTGTGCAAATTCATAGCAGTTGACTGGTTGGTTTGAAGGCTTTTTAAACAGTAGCTTGGTAAAATGAGTCCACCAAAATGTTGTACAAACCCAACATCTGTCTGTCCTCAATTCACCAGAGACCAATTTTTATAAAATAGTTTCTCTATTTGTCCAGTTCCCCTAGCTGGGTCATGAAGGGTCAAGCCTTCTTTATCTCTCTACACCTAGTTCAGTGCCTTCCACAGTTTATCTGCCCAGTGAGCACAACACAATGTCTAGCCCCTTGATCAGAGAAAGCTGAGCTTCCCACAACTTCACTAGATCAACAAGATGCTCTTATTGAAGCCTATAAGTTGCAGCTTATCAGGGAGAGGTAGTCATTGCAGTTTGTTAGGGGCAGTCTATATGAATGGGCTTTCAGACCAAAGCCATGAAGTCAGCTCCCAAATGTGATTCACAGCTGCTCTTTCTGACTTGACCACAGGCCACATGGCAACTGGCTAAGCCAGTAGCTGAGCCAAGCCACTCTCAGAAGCTCATCTGTGAATTTTATTCTCCTGGTATTATAGAAACATCTGCAAGGTTCAATTTACCCTGCAGAGTAAGGGAAAAGCAATGCCACATACTGACTTGCTTGTTAGAAATGAAAGACTTTCCGTTGAGCTGGGCCATTTGCTTCTGAATAGCAATGTAAATAAAGTCATTCTGCAGCTGGAGCCCTGATTACCAGTAGTTCATGCCCAGCCACCAAGCCCTCCCTGCCCTCATGTCATCTTTGTAGTTGAGAGGATTTAAGGTCGAGCATACTGAGCAGTTGTCTGCTTTGAGATCTATAAACACAAAAAAGCGGGATTAAAATAAAGCAGAAGAGATACAGGATATCAAGAAGAGCTTCCAGACTGAAGCACAGTAAAACTTTGGAATGAGTGGTAAAGGTTGGGAAGAATATTAAGAGTATACCCCTTCAAAAGTAAAGGGGCCCCCCTTCATCTTCCATGGAAAGGCAGGACTAGTTCACCTAAGACATTTCTATATCACCAGCTTTCTTTTCTGGTCCTTCTCTTGGGGGTTCTGCTTGGGGTTTCTGAATTTTATTATACATACCCATTTCTCTAGAAAATTATTACAAAACAATAAACCATGTTTGAAATGTCCAGAGCTGGATGCTAATCTTTGGGTGTGGAGACCCAGGGCTTGGGCTCCCACTTCCATTCAGAGAGTAAATTGCTGTAGCTGCCTATGTGACCTAGACAGACGTTACAGATCAACAGCCCTCCCCAGGGAGGACAGAATGTACGGATGGTATTATAAACTGCTTATCTTGTAAATCATTAAAACTCCTCTCCCCTGACATATATGCTGATAATGTGTCTCCAAACCCCTGTGTCATGAGACCCTAATGAATCTCTGTTCTCATTCCCTATGGAATGCCTTGGTCCTATACCCTTATAAGCCTTTGCAGTGTACTAATTTCCCAAATGACAGCCACTGGGAAAATCTTCTCCTATTTGTAAGTCTTGATAAAATTTATATCTGCTTCTGTGCCTGGTGTGTTCTTTGGTCTTGGGGCTGCCCTGACCCAAGCCCTCCACAAGCTGGGTTGGAATAATGGGATATTATCTCAGTTATCAGATGTCTAAAATTCCAGTTGGAGAATTTAGTACTCTGATGCATAGTCAAGACACAGGCTGTTTCCTGACATACTCAACATACTCAATAATGCCTTATTTACAACTATAACATCATCTTGATTATATTTCTCTTCTTAAACAGGAATCACACAAAACTGAATTTTACAGAATTCCTATGCTTATAGGACTATAAACAGTAAATGAATGTACAGAATTGCATATTTTATGCATCCAAGCTATCAATGAAAATACATTTAAATCAGTTATGGTAGAGGAATCATTGAATTTCTATAGAATCTCTGTATCTTTATAGAAAATGAAATTACAAAATTAGCATCATATGAAGAGACAGCATATATAATAAAAAATTGTAGGAAAACATTGGGAGGTGTGTCAGACAGTTAATTAATAAAAGATATTGTCGCTTTCTTGGCATTTTTTATGTTCGTGGTATTTGTCCATGTAGTGGATTGAATGATGGCCCCCCAAAAGATATGCCCATGTCTTAATCTCCAGAAATTGTAGCTGTTATCTCAGTAAAAGCATCTTTGCAGATGTAATTAAATTAAAAATCTTGAGATGAGGAGATTTTTCTGAACTATCTAGATGGGCCCTGTTCTGGTTTGCTAGCTGCCAGAATGCAACACACCAGAGAATGATTGGCTTTTAATAAAAGGCGATTTATTTAGTTAAAAATGTATAGTTCTTCAGAGGAAAGGCAGTTAACTTTCAACTGAGGTTCTTTCTTACATGGGAAGACACAGGGCAATCTCTGTTGGCCTTCTTTCCAGACCTCTGGGTTCCAACAACTTTCCCTGGGGTGATTCCTTTCTGCATCTCCAAAGGCCTGGGCTGAGCTGCGAGTGCTGAGATGAGCTGCTTGGGCTGTGCTACGTTGAGCTCTCTCATTTAAGCTTCCAGTCATTTAAATCAAACATCATTCATTGCAGCAGGCATGCCTCCTAGCCGACTGCATATGGAATCAGCAACAGATGAGCTTCACATGCCATTGGCTCATGTTCACAGTAACAAAGCTAGGTATCTTCACTTGGCCAAGTTGACACCTGACCCTAACTATCACATGTCCACCCCTTATCAACTTGACAACTATATGCATCACCTTAAATGATATTACAGTGGCAAAAATTCTCTTCTGCTGTGGACCTATGAATCTCAAAACAAGGTATCTGATGCCAATATGCAAAGAAAGGACAGTCACAGGATACACGTTTTTATTTCCATAGGGAAAAATTGGAAGGAACACAGATGCCACAAGACCCAAACAGTTCTGAAAATCTTCAGGGCAAACTCCTTTGGATTTCAAAGTTTGAAAGTAATTTATCCTTTGGCTTTAGAAAGTGGCAGCCCCACCCCTTCCAAGGGCCTACACAGTGTCCTGCCTCTTTCCTAATCAACCTCAGGGGACATTGAGGAGACCACCTTTTTCTCGGCTCCACCCTCTCCAAGCATCAGGGCCACACCTAGGCTCTCTGCCATTTCCAGAGCACATGCTCAACCCCTCCATGTGGTGGCAGCCAGGCTCTCCCCTGTGCCCAAGGAGCATGCTGTACCTTCTCCAAGGCCTGAGGCTGCACAACTCTTCCACTGCAATGAGGTGGGAGACTCATCCTCTGCCTTCAGGGCAAACTCACCCTCTCCATGTATATGGGTGGGTCCTCTCTCCTGGCCTGAAGTTTCTTGGCTTCAGACCTGAGCTTCCATGGTTCTCACTCTACAAACTCCAATTTTTCCCTTTTGTGTCCCCCTTTGTGCAGATTGGCAGTGGTTCCATTTACACCAACAGCCTCTTCAAGCACTCCAGGACTTCTCCATCATTCTCTTCACAGTTCCTCCAAAATCTTCCCCTTATCCATCAAAAAAACTGTTCAGCATGTCTGGTATTTGAAAACTGCAGCAGCACCCCACTTTTCTGGTACCAAATCTGTTCTAATTTTCTAGCTTCCAGAATGCAACACACCAGAAATGGGTTGGCTTTTAATAAAAGGGGATTTATTTAGTTAAAAATGCATAGTTCTTCAGAGGAAAGGCAGCTGATTTTCAACTGATGTTCTTTCTTACACAGGAAGGCCCAGGGTGATCTCTGCTGGCCTTCTTTCCAGGCCTCTGGGTTCCAACAACTTTCCCTGGGGTGATTCCTTTCTGCATCTCCAAAGGCCTGGGCTGAACTGCTTGTGCTGAGATGAGGTATGCCGAGCTGCTTGGGCTGTGCTACGTTGAGCTCTCTCATTTAAGCTTCCAGCCAATTAAATCAAACATCATTCCTTGCAGCAGGCATGCCACCTAGCCGACTGCATATGGAATCAGCAACAAATGAGCTTCACCTGCCATTGGCTCATGTCCACAGCAATAAAGTTAGGCATCTTCACCTGGCCAAGTTGATACCTGAGCCTAACTACCACAGGCCCTAAGTCCAATGACAACTATTTTTATAAGACACACACTGGGGAGACAGGCAGAGGAAGAGGAGGCAATGTGGCCACTGAGGCAGAGTGAGGTGGCCATAAGCCAATGATCACCAAGGCACGCTGGAGCAGCCACCAGAAGCTGGAAGAAGCAAGGAAGGGACTCTCCCTTATAGCTCCTGAGGGACTGTGTGACCTTGATTTTGGATGTCTGGCCTCCAGAACTGTGAGAGAATAAATTTCTGCTGTTTTAAGCCACGAAGTTTGTGGTTGTTTGTACAGCAGCCACAGGAATCCAATACTTGGTTTTTTTAATTTTGTAATGTGTTTTGCTTTCTGCCCTCATCCTAAACAATCACTTCTATGCCTGATTCCACATTCATAGCTGTATATTCTTTTATGTAAAAAGGGCCTTCCAAGTTTTACGAACTTCAGACCCCATGAAACCTGGAATGAGGTAATATGTATAAAGCCCTCAGATCTGTTCTAGAGCTCTCAGTAAATATAGTTACCATTACCATGTGGTTGGATATTGTTAATAGTTCAGATATGAATTTAGTCCCACAGCACCAAGTGAAATTCAACATCATGTTTCTTTATTCTTGTAAAGGTGATGGGAAATGCACCCTCCACCGTATGTTGAGGAGCCCCTCCTCTCTCCAGGATCGCCCAAGAATCCAAAGAGCTTACATCATGTCTGGAAATCTCTAGACTTAATTCCTTTTTGGACACAAGTGAGATGCACCAGCTTCTGTTATCCATTTGCAGTCAGGTGACTTCATTTTCTCTGAGCCATACAGGGACATGGGAACATTTTGCCTCAGTTCCCAAGGCCACCCCTGTTAACTTTCAGTTCCCCTGTTTCCATTCTCCACCCCTTCAGAAATCCTATCATTCTTAGCCAGCTGTATGGTGATAAGGCACAGGCCTCTGCCATTTTTAGAAGCCCCCAAAAGCCAAGTGCCCCTGTAAAATCAGTGGGAGACCTGTCCTCTCTCTCTCCTCATCCAGCCATTTATTTTTCCTGGATTCCCAGCACCTACATCTCCGACCTCCCTGTTAGGAGACTGCCCCACTCAAACAGAACCCTGGCTGGGAACTGTTCTGGTACCCAAAAATTACTAACTTCAGTTCTAAGACACAAAGGCTGTTTAAGAATCCCTGGGGATCCCTGATCCAAAGATGAAGGCTTGACCCCTTTCTTAGGATGGGGTAAGGGAAAAATCCCTCTCCGTTTTTCTTTTCCCTTCTAAAGCAAGCACCAAAACAAAACAATACAATACAATACAAAACACATGATGAAAACTCAAACATCTCAATCAATTAGAGTACCACATGATTATAACTTTTTAGTTGGTGACACTGAGGTTCTTGAGCTTAAGTGCCTGGTACGAGATGAGTTCCCTGGTGGGAACTGTGCTCCGATTGAGTGGGGGGCCTGAGCCAGCCTTTCAGGGGCCCTAGCTCTTCTGTAGGTCCCAACCTGCTGCCGTATGACCTTTAACTTGAAAAGCAGAAGTCTACTCTCCCTCCCTATTTCCATTCTTGCAACATGAGAATGATGGAAAAACTGCAGCTGCTGCACCAAAAAGAGGCTTCCCACCATCCAGAACTCAGTTTGAAAAGATACAGGACAGGAAAGGACATTTGTCAGCAACATCAGCTGCCCTGGAACACATCATCTCCCACTGGTTCTTGCCTGGATAACATTTATCATGGGGATGGGGGGAGGGGATGTACAAATTGCATTACTGGAGGAATAGTAAAGGGCAAGCTGACCATGTAAGGAAAAAAATCTCTCCTCTCCTGAGGGTCAAAAACTGCAATCTGAGGGAAGTTACCAATTCCAGACCGTTGAAGAGAAGGCCATAGATTAATTCCTTCTGCTCAATTAAAAAAGAGCCTCTTGTTAATGCTATTTTTTTCTTTAAACTTTTCATTTTGAAATAAACTTACAGGACAGTTGTACAAATAATGCAGAACCCATACAGAGAATTCCAATACATCTTCCCCCAGAAACTCAGATCTACCAATTTTAACATGTTGTCACATTTGCAGTATCATTCTATCTATCCAAATACCTGTCTGCTTGTCTGTTTTTCTATTTTCTGAACACTTGAGCATAGGATGCATACATCATACACCTTGACACTTCAATGTTCACTTCCTAAGAACCAGGAATATTCACTTATATAACTGCATTAAGTAACTGTTAGTGCTATTTGTGTTTCTGCTTCTTCACAAAGGTGAAGAAACAAACAAAAGCACTAAGTGTGCCCTTAGAAATATATATATATCTATGTTAGTTCCTTTATGCTTTGTGTTCTCCATTTTTGACACTTTATTTCAAATTCTCAGGTCCTCAGCCCAGATGGTCGCCACTATCTCAAAATAAATTCTCTGTCTCCAATCTGGTCCCATCACAATCCACAGTTGATATTGTCACCAGAAAGCCCTTCCTACAACTCCACTTTTAAAATGTCCTTCCCTATTCAGGTGGAGGTCAAAAGGTCTTCTGTCATCATCTCCATGCACAAATTCACATAAATCCACGGGGTTCCAGTGAGAGGACAGCATCTTAAACTTGCCTGGGACCACGCCACCTATTCTACCCTATGAATTAATAGTGACTTTCATTACTAGCTAATTATGATGTATCTAGCATAATAATACTTGAATGATGGCACTGTATTCAGAACCCCTTTCTGGCCTTGTTCACATTTTTAAATATCTCAAAACAAGGAGCCTGGTGATTTCTAAGATACTCTGCCCCCAATGCTCAGCAGTGATTGCATAACAGGCTCTGGTTTTTAAAGATGCTTAATACTGCTTTGTGCAATTAGCAAGCCTTAGAAGCACTCCCACTGGCATCCTGACCCCTAGCCTCAGGGTCCGTCAGCAGCTGTATGGTCAGGGTGAGGGCATGGGGGTTTCTATCCGGATCTGAGGTGGTTCCTGCCTCTGTGAGTGGAAGACCAGGACTGAGAACTGGCCCAAAAGGAAGAAGGTGGCTCGCTCTCTTGCGTTCATGGTACATTTCTAAGTAACCAGGGCTTATCTGTGCTTGTTTGTTCAGACTTTGGTTCTTCTTATCTTTCACTTTGGTAAAGCTCTTCACAGTTTGTAAAGTGCCTGCAGAGCTTTTCTCCCATTTTATTTCTTAAAACCATTCTGTGAGGGCTGAAACAGATACTCAGGGAGGTTAACCAGCTTATCCATGCTCCCAAAGCTGGAAAGTTACAAAGCAAGATTGGAGTCAAGTTCCTGACTCCAAACGCAGTGCTCAGTTAATAAAAATAATGGATATTTGTTTACCGAGCATTTATTATGTGCCAAGCTCAGCTCTTAGCACCAAAACCACGAATCCTCAGATCAACCCCGGGAAATAAGTCCTTGGATTAGCTTGGGTTCCCCAGGAGAAGGCCCTGAGACAAAGATTCCAGACAAGTTTAATTGAAAGGTGATTATAGAATGCACATGCAGGCACCTGATGGAGAAGTGAAACCAGGAAGGAGTGGGGTGGGGGTGGGGAGCAGCTGATAAATGGTGTAACATCAAGTCAGTTACCACTGGGGTAATCCTGTTGAGGAAACTGAGAGCCAGTGTGGAGTAAACAAGTCTGATTTATTGCCCCAAGGGGCAAGAGAGCTCGGATTTATACACCTATAGGAGTGTACTAAATTGATATTGTCACCAGAAAGCCCTTCCTACAACTCCACTTTTAAAATGTCCTTCCCTATTCAGGTGGAGGTCAAAAGGTCTTCTGTCATCATCTCCATGCACAAATTCACATAAATCCACGGGGTTCCAGTGAGAGGACAGCATCTTAAACTTGCCTGGGACCACGCCACCTATTCTACCCTATGAATTAATAGTGACTATCTATCCTATAGGAGTGTACTAAAGTGATGAGGGCACAGGGGTAGGGTGGAACTGATACTGTTTGCTGCAGTATTCCTGTTAGTCCTGAGGTATTTTTACAAATGAGGAAACTGAGGCACAGAGTTTAAGCCGCTTGTCCGGGATCACACAGATACTCCGTGGCCGAGCCTGAGTGAAGCTTGAAGATCCAGACCCTGCACGTTTAGGCACTATGCTGCCTCCTGCTCCCTCGCCATCTGTGCTGCCACTACCTAGGTCCCAGGCATCCCCTGGGCTTTTAGTTTTCCACCTTCTAGCTGCTCCTTTCCCCTTCACCTCCATTTCCATTTCCCCACCTCTGGCCTTGGTGGCCCAAGCTACATACATTCCTCAGTGTACTGGTGCCATCTGGATGCCCACCTGCGCGACCCCAGTGGTTCCAGTTTCATTGCATCAGAATCCCTGAGCCAGCTTCCTGAATCACAATCTCTGATTGGTAGGTCTGGACTGGGGCCCAACGCTTTGCATTTCTAGGTCCCCAATGATTATGACACTGGTCAGGGGCCACACTTTGAGAGCCACTGCCCTACATTAAGGAGGATGGCTGATCACTCTTGATTCCCCCTAGGAGGTGTGTGTCTTAGAAGTAGAGAGAGCTAGAGATAAAAGGGAGGGCAGAGTTTCCAGATTCAGGTGGGCTAAGTGACTTGCTCACGGTGACCTCTGAAATTCTGTGCAGCATAATGAAAAGATGCGAAGAACTCCAGGCAGAGCAGGGGAGAGATATTGGGGGCAGTATGTGCTGTGTGTGAGTCTCACTCTGCTACTGCTTCTGGGCCTGCCCTGGAGAAGAGAAGTGGGGAGGAATTAGAGAAGCAGATCAAACTACCATGGTGAGCAGGACCCAGGGAGGGCATTCCTACCTCGAGCCCAGGGAGGCTGGCTGAGGGCTCAGCCAGGCAGGGCACATATAAAGCAGCCTCCAAGGGTACTGCTAAGGAAGAAAGTTGTATAAAAAGAAGGGCAGGTTTTCAGGAAAGCTGAGGTGAAACAGGCAGTGTTTAGCTCAATGTATTTATTGACTTTACTTGCATATTTATAATTCTTCAAACAATTCAGTTAGCTGAGTTAAAAAAAAATCAACTGAAGCACTTAAACATTATCTAGTACTATATAAACAAAACAGCCAGTCGATTGGATTTCTCATTTTTCAATAAATGTTGATATTGAACATATCAGCTGTGATGCACAGGTGTTTATAGGCACCTACTATATGGTGTGGGCATTTGTCAGGGTGTTTGCCAGGGCCTGGTGATGCATGGTATACCATAGTCCCTGTACATTTTAACCAACCTAAAAATCCAGTGTGTGTGTGTGTGTGTGTGTGATTGTGCATGCACCAAAAACAAAACAAAAGAGAGAATCCTATTGCAGGATGTGCATCCTTCACTGTTCCCACACTATCCAAATTCCCCTTACATCCTTGAAAGCATTTACATATTTGGTCTTCTAGAGAGGAGAACCACATACATTATGTGTGCCACAAACTAATGGTGTCAAAACTGTGTGTGTTTTGCACCCAATCAGAGTGTTGAATTACCCTATCCATACATCATATGTTCAGCGGAGAGGCTTATTATAGGCAAATATCTCAACCACAGCTGATCAAGAAGCTGAAACTGTCTTGCTCAAAAAGATGGATTTTCATAGTGGAGTGAGGAGGGAAAGACTTCCCCAACTGGAAAAGGAAGGTTTAGCAGGTCTCAAGTGTAGTTTTCACTGGGCAACAGCACCCAACCAGAATGCTGAATTACCCTATCCATACATCATATGTTCAGCAGAGAGGCTTATTATAGGCAAATATCTCAACCACAGCTGATCAGGAAGCTGAACTGTCTTGCTCAAAAAGATGGATTTTCATAGTGGGGTGAGGAGGGAAAGACTTCTCCAACTGGAAAAGGAAGGTTTAGCAGGTCTCAAGTGTAGTTTTTACTGGGCAACAGCACCCTCTGATGGTTCTTGAGTACTCAAAGTTAGAAGGCATTTGCATATAGAACTAGTACTAGGTGGAGGGTGGAGAGGATGCCAATTAGTTTAGGGGCATTTGTCAGGGTGTTTGTCTGCAGGGTGCCTTTTTCTTTACCCTGAACCAATGACAGCGCATCATCACATAGAGTTCGCTTCCCCACACCTGGTGAGAAAGGCTGCTCAGGGCAACTATCAGCCTCCAGAGCTTCCCCCAACAGCTAGGGCAGCTTCCCTATCCTTCCCTGGAACATCACTACCTTTCTCCCGACTGAAGCCTGTGTCTCTCACCTTCTCAGGACTGTGGTCTGATTCCTTGGACTTCTGTGAGATCATTGAGGAAATTAATCTGTGCTGAGGAACTAATGGCTACAAACAAGACTCAAGAACCTTCCTTCCAATTCAAATATCCTTCCCAAAACACTAATGGGAAACTTCTTGAGACAATGTCCCAGACTTTGTCTGACCAGAGGCTCTGCGTAGGAAGGGGATTTCCGACCATGACAAAGGAAGGAAGGGCACACATGCATAGGAGGAAACACTTCTGTATGGCAAGGTCTTACCTTACCCCTTAAATTAGAACCTGTAGGTAGCTAATAACTTTACAGTCATGGGACATGAGCATGAAAAAAAAGTTTTATTAATTGACAGAGATTCCTCTTTGTCAATGTCTTATTAATTGACAGAGATTCCTCTTTCATAAAACCTCTGTGGTGCCTCTCTTGGAGGGTTCACAGTGCTGTTTAATGTATTGGGGGCATCAGAAATTGTATAAAGCTGGCTTAATCCAAATCCCTTTCATAGAGCCAAATCTTTCTCCACCGCTCAGGTAAACTCCTCCTGAAATGTTTGAGTGCCTCACCTGAGTTAAAAGTCAAAGCTGAAAAAGATTACAGACTTATTTGTAAAAAGTGTCCTTTTCACCTCAAGATTCCTTGGGCTCTGCGCTGCTGAAGATCAACAGCTGACGTTTGTCCACAGAGAACACTGTGCAGGTGTCCCCTTGCTGGGGCCGCATGAGGACCGAGGCAAGGATGAAAGCCACTGCCCTGCCTAGACACTGCAGAGATTCATGCAGTCCAAAAGGGCACAGCTCCTTTCCTGGTTGATTTATTCCATTGCTAACCTTCAGCATCTTCATGTGAGGTCAATGAAAAGGAGGTAGTTTCCAGCTTTTTGATGACCCAAGGGACCTATACATTGATTGTAAAAGTGAATAAACTAAAGGCAGAAGGGGTAAGAAAAAGTTAAAATAGCTGCAGACTCATTAACATTTACTTGAAACGCTTCACCATTTCCCATTTCCCCAGCAAATTCCATCTCCAGTAGCTTGGGGATGTCCCTAAAGCCCTAGAGGAGGAACCAATATGACTGAGCTCCATTCTGTTGCATGCTGAGTATTGAGTCTGATTATTGAGTATTAATAATCCCTTGTTTTTCTCTAGCATTTCTCATCCCCTGAAAGGCTCTCACAAATGTTTTCTCACTGAGTACCAGCAATTTCCCTACCAAGGAACTGAGCTGAGTATCATTCCTCTTCCCAATTCACAGTTGATGGGAAGGAGAAGCTGAGAGACTCATAGTGTTCACCCAAAATTAATAGGTAGTAATGTCATGCCTTTGAACCAATCCTCTCCTGTCAAGGTGATTGATTTTTTTAAATATTAATTTCATATCCCATTACATTGTTGAATTATTTTTGTTTGCATTAATTACTATCGTTGATTATATAGGATTTCAGGTTATATTATCATGTCAGTTACAAAAAGAAATATTACTTCTTTTCCAATTCTCATGACTCTATCCCTTCACTGATATTTCTTTATCTCTGTTTCCTCAGAAGCGATCATCTCTGGTACTGCTTACCCTGGTCCCCTCACTATCATGTCCCTTCTCTTTAACCATTGCTGTAAAACCACTAAGTCTCTGACCTGAGTTCAGGATTATAGCACACAGTGTTGGACTTTCTCCTTGTGTACTGAGTTTTATCTCTACTTCCACTGTGTCCTCTACTCCCCCTTCTCCTTTCCACCCCTGGGTCTCCTCACCCACAGGAACATGGACAGCATGAGTGTGCTGGTTTGAAACTGTTGTGTTCCCCAGAAGTGCCTTGATCTTTTTCCTAATCCAATCTTGCGGGAGCAGACCTATTGTTTAGGGTGAAAACGTTTGATTAGGTTGTTTCCATGGAGATGTGGCCCATCCAATTGTGGGGGAGACATTTTGATTAGGTGGTTTGCATGGAGATTTGTCTCTACCCATTCAACGTGGGTTGCCTACAGGAGTCCTTTAAGAGAGAACCATTTTGGAAAAATCTTCAGAGCTCACACTGCCAGAGACCTTTGGAGATGCAGAAAGAAAACACTCCCAGTGAGGCTGTTTGAAACCAGAAGCCAAATCACCAGCCTACACCAGCCACATGTCTTCCCAGATCAGCCTTTCTTGAGTCAAGGTATCTTTTTCTGGATGACTTAGTTTGGGCATTTTTATGGCCTTGGAACTGTAAATGTATAATTTAATAAATACCCTTTATAAAAGCCAATCCATTTCTGGTATATTCAGAAATATTGTCCATGGTTTCACTTAGGGTTCCCTTTTTGTGCTGTTTTAGTTTGCTAGCTGCCAGAATGCAATATACCAGAAACAGGCTGGTTTTCAAAAAGGGGAATTTTATAAGTTGCTAGTTCACAGTTCTAAGGCCGAGAAAATGTCCCAATTAAAACAAGTCTATAGAAAGGTCCAATGAAAGGCATCCATCCAGGGAAAGATACCTTGGTTCAAGAAGGCCGATGAAGTTCAAGTTTTCTCTCTCAAGTGAGAAGATACATGGCGAACACAGTCAGGGCTTCTCTATCAGCTGGAAGGGTACATGGCGAACATGGGACATCTGCTTAACTTTCTCTCCTGGCTTCCTGTTTCATGAAGCTCCCCAGGAGGCATTTTCCTTCTTCATCACCTAAGGCTGCTGGCTTGTGGTCTCTCTGCTTCGTGGTGCTGCAGCATCCTCTGCTCTCTCCGAATCTCATTCTCCAAAATGTTTCCTCTTTTATAGGACTCCAAAAACTTATCAAGACCCACCCAAATGGGTGGAGACACATCGCCACCTAATCCAGCTTAGCAACCACTCTTGATTTAATCACATCTCCAGGGAGATGATCTAATTACAGTTTCAAACATACAGTATCGAATAGGGATAATTCTGCCTTTATGAAATGGGATTTTGATTAAAACATGGTTTTACTAGGGTCCATAGATCCTTTCAAACCAGCACATGTGCAGTGTAGTTTCATGGATTTTTTTTCTGTGACCATATCTACAATCTGAAATTTCTCCTTTTAATCACATTTGGATATATATTTCAGTGGTGTTAATTACATTCACAATGTGGTGCTGCCATCACCATCATCTATTACCAAATCATTTCCATTGTTTCAAATAGGAAACCTGTATACTTTAAACTTTAACTTCCCCTTCCCTAATCCCACCCTGTCCCCTGGTAATTTAACATTCTAGATTCTGATTATGAGTTTGTTTATTCTAGTTATATCAAATCAGTGACATCATACAGTATTTGCTTTTTTTGTGTCTGGCTTACTTCATTCAATGTCTTCAAGATTCATCCATGTGCACATATATTAGGACTTCATTTCTTGAGTAATATTACATAGAAAGTATATACTACATTTTATTTATCCATTCATAGGTTGATGGACACTTGGATTGTTCCATCTTTTGAAAATTGTGAATAATGCTGCTATGAATACCAGTGCAAAAATATATGTTTGAATTCCTGCTTTCAATTCTTTGGGGATATACATCTTGCAGTGGGAGTGCCAAGTCATATGGTAGTTCTATATTTAGCTTTCTGAGGAACCACCAAACCATCTTCCACAGTGGCTGGACCATTTAACATTACCACCAGCAATGAACGAGTGTTCCTATTTTCTCTGCATCCTCTCCAACACTTGTTATTTTCCATTTTTTAATAGCAGCCATTCTAATGGATATGAAATGGTATCTCATTGTGGTTTTGACTTACAGTTTTCTGGTGGCTAATGATGCTGCGCATCATTTCATGTGCTTTCTAGCATTTGTATATCTTCTTCGGAGAAATATCTTTTCAAGTCTTCTGCCCATTTTTCAATTGGGTTGTTTGTCTTTTTGTTAGGTTGAAGGATTTCTTTATATATTCTGGATATTAAACCTTTATCAAATATGTGATTACCAAATATTTTCTCAAATTGATAGGTTGTCATGTTACTTTTATGATAAAATCCTTTGAGGAACAAGGGTTTTTAATTTTGATGAGATCCCATTAATCTATTTTTCTTGTGTTGCTTGTGCTTTTGGTGTCATGTCTTAGAAACCATTGCCTAGCAGAGATTCTGAGGCTGCTTCCCTGCATTTTCTTCTAGGAGACTGACTCTTCTGTTCAAGTCTTTGATCCATTTTTGAGTTGATTTTTGCATAAGGTATGAGGTAGGACTCAACTTAATTCTTTAACAAATAGAGATCCAGTTTTCTCAGCACCATTTGTTGCAGAGACCATTCTTTCTCAATTGATTGAATGTGCCAGTTTGAAACTGTTGTGTGCCCCAGAAAAGCTATGTTCTTTAAACTTGATTCAGTATTGTTTAGGGGGGACCTTTTGATTAGGCTGTTTCTATGGAGATGTGACCCACCCAATTGTGGGTGGGACCTTTTGATTAAGTGATTTCCATGGATATGTGTCTCCACCCATTCAAGGTAGGTTGCTTACTGGAGTCCTTTAAGAGGGTACCATTTTGGAAAAAGCTTCAGAGCCAATATAGACAGAGATGATTGGAGATGCAGAAAGAAAGCTATTTGAAACCAAAAGTCAAAGAACCAGCAGACACTAGCCACATTCTTTCCCAGATCAGTCTTTCCTGAGTCAAGGAATCTTTCTCTGGATGCCTTAGTTTGGACATTTTTACAGCCTAAGAACTGTAAACTTGTAACTTAATAAATTCCCTTTATTAAAGCCAACTCATTTTGTTATATTGCATTTCCAGCAGCATTAACAAATTAAAGCAATGGTCTTTGTCCATTTCTCAAAAATCAGTTGGGCTCTTTTCCTCCCTGGCTGCCTGAGGACCACCCACATCATAAATGATATGGTAACTATCCAGACCAGGAAGTTTATGACTAGTTGACTACTTCAGCAGGAACAAATGGTTATTAATGTCCTTCATCCTGGAAAGGCAACAGTACTTAAGACAGAAATTCAGGAAAAAACTAGGCAAAATGTACAAGGTTACACCAGATGTCATCTTTGTATTTGGATTCAGAATTCATTTTGGTGGTGGAAAAATGTCTGACTTCAGCATGATTTATGATTCCTTGGATTATGCAAAGAAAGATGAACAAAAACACAGACTTGCAAGACATGGCCTTATAAGAAGAAACTGACCTCAAGAAAACAGTAAAAGGAATGCAAGAACAGAATGAAGAAAGTCAGGACCACTGCAAAGGCCAATGCTGGTGCTGGCAAAAAGTAAGCTGGAGATTGGATAACAGAAGTAAATATTCTTCAGTGACTTGATCCATGATTGTGCAGATTTTTCACCAGAGGATTAATAAAACTATAAAAAATGTGAAAACAATCAGTTGGGCATAAATGTGAGGGTTGATTTCTAAGCTCTCAATTCAAGTCCATTGGTCTATATGTCTGTCCTTATGCCAGTACCATGCTGTTTTGATTACTGTAGCTTTGAAATAAATTTTAAGACCAGGTAGTGCAAGTACTCCATCTTCATTTTTCTTTTTAAAAAAATGCTTAAGTTATTCAGGGCCCCTTACCCTTCCATATACATTTAATGATTGGCTTTTTCATTTCTGCAAAGAATGTTGTCAGAATTTTGATTGGAATTATATTGAATCTATAAATTGTTTTGGGTAGGATTGACATCTTAATGATATTTAGTCTTCCTATCATGAACCCAGAATATCCTTCCATTTATTAAGGTCTTCTTTGATTAATTTTAGCAGTGTTTCATAGTTTTCTGTGTACAGTCCTTTACACCCTTTGTTAGATATATTCCTAGATATTTTATTATTTTAGTTGCTATTGTATATGGAATTTTTTTCTTGATTTTTTCTTCTGATTGTTCATTGTTTGTGTATAGAAACAGTACTGATTTGGGGTGTTGATCTTTTACCCCACCACTTTGCTGAATTCATTTATTATTATCACTATACTTGTTGTCATTTAATCTTTCTAAATTGTATGCCCGAAACCATAAATTTATCATTATTTTTTATACATTTGCATTTTGGAACATGTAGTAAGTAAGAAGTGGAGTTACATACTAAACAATACACTACAATAATATTGGCATTTATAATTACCCAAATGGTTACCTTTACAACAGGTCTTTATTCTTTATGCCACTTAGAACCACTATCTGCTGTCCTTTCCTTTCAGTATGAAGAACTCCCTTTAGCATTGCTTGTAGGGCAGATCCACTGTTGATAAACTCTCTCAGCTTTTATTTATCTGGGAATGTCTTAATTTCTCCCTTATTTTTTGGACAAAAGCTTCACCAGTTATAAAATTCCTGATTGGCCATTGTTTTCTTTCAGCACTTTAAGTATTTCAATCCACTGCCTTCTTGCCCCATGATTTCTGAGGAAAAATTGATCCTCAGTCTAATTGAAACTCACCTGTACCTAACAGGTTGCTTTTCTCTAGCACTTTCAGAACTTGCTCTTGTCATGTGCATTCAATAATGTGATCAATATTTCATGGGGTGTATTTTCCTCCATGTTTAACCTTTTTGGTGTTCTCTTGGCTTCTTGAATGTGCATATTGACATTTTTTGCTAAATTTGGGAAGCGCTCTGTCATTCCTTTGAATATTTGCTTTATCCTTCTCTCCTTCTGGGACTTCCATAGTGTATACATTGGTAAGCTTAATGGTATTCCAGAGGCATCTTAGGCTACTTTTGCTTTTTATAATTCCTTTTTCTTTCTGCTTCTCAGCCTGGCCCATTTCAAGTGTCTTGTCTTCGAATGCACTGATCCTTTCTTCTGCCAGATTCAATCTGCTCTTAATCCCTCCTGGGAATTTTCCATTTTAGTTACTGTGGTCTTCATATCTAGCAGTTCTGGTTGGTTCTTTTAAAATTTCTATATCTTTACTAAGATTCTTATATTGCTCATTCATTTCTTTCTCTGATATCCTTTAGCTCTTTCTCCGTATTTTCTGTCATGTCCTTGAGCATTTTTAAGATCATTTTTTAAAGGTTTTTTTTTGTTATGTGCACATTCTGGTCTGCTTCATTAATGTTTTCCAGATTTTTATCCTCTTCCTTTGTATAGGCTATCATTTCCCTTGTGCTCTTTTGTTGAACAAATGTTAACTCTGGGATTTATTCCCTGAGATGTCTGTTTTTTATTTTATAATCAACTGGTGATATGACAGAGACTTTTTTGTGCATCAGCCCTCCTATTAGGAAGGTTTATCCAAGGCAAATGCAGTGTGCAGTGTTTCCCCTGTCTTACTAGACCTCTGTCTTGTCCTGGGAGTTTGCCTGTTAGTTGCTTTGGAGTTCCCCTGTTTCCAGAAGCTTGGTTGTCCCATCTGTTTCCCTGGAGGCAGACTCCCTCTCTTGGGTGTTTGAAGCCAGGAAGTCTTTGCCCCATACTGTCCATTTCTTAAATTTCTTATATTCCTTTCTTTGTCTCAAACTACAGTTGCCTGGAGGAAAAGTTTTGGGAGGAGGAGCATGCCAGAGAGGACTTTCCAAAATCAGTCTTTCCCAGCCAAAATAAGGCCAGGGACCCATGAAGGGGGTGCAAACCAGCTCCAAAGTACCCTGGGAAGGGGAACAAGAAGGACAACAAAAGCTTCTTCCAAGCCGAGCTTTCTTGGCCTGCCCAGCAAATATAGCCCTTCAACTAACTGTCTCCTGCAGCCCTGAGGAAGTGGAGCATTTTAAAATCTCCTCTGCCATACATAGCCTTTGTCCGGGGAGGGGTGAAACAATGGCCACCCTCAGAGCCAGAACCCCAGTGATCCAATGTCACTAATCAAAAGCCATGATTAGTGATAGGCTGTGCCCATCCTGGTCTTGGAAAAGAGGATTTTTAGTTTCCTTTCTGTCACCAGTGGGCTAACCAGCAGCTGGACCTCACAGTAGCCTGCTGTGAGAGTGGGGGATGATCACTGGGAGCAGCCATGCAAAAAGAACAATTTACTGTTCTTTACCAGAATTTATCAATTTCTTCCTCCTGCTCTTCCTTGAATGCTGTACAGTGTTCCTCTGTCCTCTGGAGTTTCAAAATTGTTGTTTCAGACAATTCCTGACTGTTTAATAGTTATTCTGGTGGAAGGACTGAGTCCTAGAGCTTCCTACTCTTCCCTCTTCCCACCCTCCCCTTCCCCTGATTTTTTACAGTGGGCTGGCTTCCTTGTGTCTTCACATCCTATGGCTGCTGTAGCAAAGGGTCAGAAACTTGGAGGCTTAAAACAACAGAAATTTATTGCTTCACAGTTCTGGAGGCTAGAAGTCTGAAATCAAGGTGTCGTATAGGCCCATGCTTCCTCTGAAATCTGGAGGGCAGAATTTGTCCTTGCCTCTTCCTAGCTTTTGGTGTTTTCCAGCAATTATTGGTTTTTCTTGGCTTATGGAAGGATTAGTCCAATCTCTGCCTCCTCTGCCTTATCCCCCATGTGCCTCTGTTCCTATATCTCTTTTCCCCTTCCTACAAGGATACCGGTTATTATGCACTATTGACCAGCCCTATTCCAGTATAACTTCATCTTAATTTAATTAATTCTATCTGCCACAACCCTATTTCCAAATAAGGTCATATTTGGAGATACTGGGAGTTAGGACTTCAACATATCTCTTTGGCAGACACAATTCATCCATAGCACGTGGTCTGGAAGAGAAATCTTAATGGAAGATGGTAAAGCCTCAGTTTTTGCAGGGTGCTGCAGGTGACAATTTAGCCAGATGTTTTGCTGTTGCATAACAAAGATCACTATACTTTCAATCTGCAAAATGTTTACACTTCCAATAAATCGTAACTAGTACTTTTGTTTCTTTGATATGCCAAAAGCCATTTCTGAGTATCAAATCCTGTATTAAACAAGATACACTTTTATTTGTATCTGATATAAAATAAGCCTGAAGAAAAACAAAAGATAAATATTTATTTCTATCTCTTTATAAAATAAAATATATCTGAAGAGAAACAATTGGCATAGCAACTCATCAATTATCAAGAACCCAGGAAACTTCTATTTTGACACTTTGCCAACATCAACAAATTCTTCCACCTCTTGGTTCAAAATGGCTCCTGAAGTTCTGGCTATCACTCCCATATTCCAGCCATTCAGAAGAAGGAAGTTGAAATAAGGAGAGAATTGGGTTACAGGATCCCATCAGCAAGGGGGGCTTAGAAATGAAATCTTTTTCTGGGATGCCATGTGATAACCAAAAGTTAGGGATTATATTTGTAAAGAAATGGATAATGAATATTGTAAAACACTAGAACATAAACCTGTATGCTTTAACACAATGTTTACCCCACAATGCTTCATTACTTATTCCCGTGAAGGTCATAGCAATTGTTGCCCATTGTTCCAACCCAACTGAGCCCCAAGACCAAAGAACATGCCTGGCATGGAGTTATCCTTGAGTTTAATTAGGGACTTATGAACAGGAGAAGGTTCTTCCTGATGGCAGCCGGTTGGGAAATAGTAATCTGTGTTCTGTGCAAAAAAGAGAGCGAGGAGTGCCACAGGAGTGGTTTATAAAGGTTTAGGTCCACAGGGTATTATGATGGAGTTTCAGCAGAGTCTCATGAGATTTGATTAGAGGAGAGGAGCTTTAATGACATTTCCCCCCCACGAAGGTCTGTTGACCTTTAATATCTGCCATGGTCATGTAGGCAGCTGTGAGCAAAGACTTGCTATCATGATGGAGGGAGGTGCGGGGCCTGGGCCTTGGGTTTCTACAATCCATGCCCACATAGCAGACTACATTGATTGCTGCATCTTATTCCACAACAGTATAAGAGACAACAGAACACTCAGAGTCCCTCACACAGAGATGACAACACTACAAAATGATGAAAACCTGTGATTTCAGTCTTAAATGAGATTCTTTTCCAGATTTCCCAATGTGCTGAATTCTTCCAGGCCAGTAGGGTATTCCACAGTCCAATTCAACAGGGGTCACAGGTTAAGGCAGCCCAGTGGCACCTAACAATGACAGTTCAGTGTATACTCAGCACTGAGATTTATTGTGCACGTAGGTTGCCACAGAAGCCTATTGTAGAAATGTGTTTTCTATGATGCTAAGGACAAAAAGATAGATGTTTATGGGAAATAGAGTACAAGCTAAATTTCCATTCGTAGACAAAAGTGTTCCTGGAGAATGGGTGCTATGAGAGGGTTTTAGATACAACATTCTTTTTCCCCTGAAATTGCAGGGAGCCTTCAGGAGTCAAATTGGCAGTTAGCTTGGACATAATAAGTGTCCACAAAGTCATACACATTGTATCTAGAGGTATGGGGGGTCCCGGTTGCTTATATATACAACTTCTGGCATTTTGTATATAAACTGTCATCTAATACTTAAATTTGGGGGAGCAACCCTGATACTCCATCGGCTTAGGATTCCCAACCAGCATGGCTACGTCAGCCAGGATCATGGCCAATTGACCTTATTTTCCACAATTTCTAATGTTTGTGGCACAGGTAAGTGCAAGTTATTTTCATTACCTTGTTGTGGCTGTAGCATTGCTGGTCCTTTTACCTTAATTTGCAGCATCTACATGGGCTCCACTGTCATCAGTTCAACAGGAGTGGGAGCAGCTTCTCAGAGCCATGAATTGGGACTAGCGAGGGCCAGATACAACTGGCATGTCTATTGCTGCAGAAATTGCTTGGCATCCTTTAACTGCTCTTTTAAAAACTCATTCATCCTTTCAATTAACCCTGCTGCTGTGGGGTTGTAAGGCAAATGAAATGACCATATGATTTCATGTTCAATAGCCCAGACTTGAGTTAATTGTCCAGTAAAGGGGGTCCCCATATCACTGTTCATGTATGGAGACCCAGAAGATGCATTTAACTTTTCTAAGCTATGTATTATAGCTCTCTGGTTAGCTTTCTCTATGGAGAAGTCCAGCAACAGTCCAGTGACCATATCTACAGCTATAAAGGCATATTTTATACCTGTTGATAAGGGAAGGGGACCATTATAATCTAACTGCCACCTGGTGACTGAAATCTGCTCACAGTCGATGTGACTGAGTTGATGAGGAAGCATCCTTGGGTGTCACAGTGAACAGGAGGGGCAGGCATCCGTAACATCTTTTAGCTATTGTCTGGTGATGGGCAGCTGAAATTGCTGTGCCAGTCTCCACAGAGTTTGGTACCCTCAGTGTCCTGTTTTTCTATGCAACCATTCACTAGCCTTAGGTGATGTGGGCTCAAGGCTACAAATTCTTGCTGAAATATCTGCTTCAATATCACCAGGTAAAGAAAAAGTATTATGGGCAAAAATATGGTTGCCTTTCACATGTGACAGGAAGTCCAGATATCTTCCCACATAAAGGGTGGCTGACAACAGTCCATTGCTCTTGCTTCCACATGGCCATCCACAAAAAAAAAAGCTAATGGGAACTCACTTTGCCTGTTGTCTTTGTTACAAACCCCACCCAAAGCTAATATCAGTACTATTCAATGGACTGTGAGTGGGGATTATAATGCCCCAACTTTCCAATTCCTTAATGGTGGCAGTAATTTCTTGATGGCCCCCTGTTAAGATGTTGACACACTACCATCATTCATCTAGAGGTGAGTACCTTTACCAATGGCCACTTAGCGGTGAGTACCTTTACCAATGGCCACTTAGCATGTCCTCTTTGAACAGTTTTGACCACCCAACACCAGAGATGGAATTCACCTACAGTACTTTGATTAAGGTACATCCCACTCCAATGTTCAGAGTGCCAAAACCCTATGCTAATTAGTAGTAGTAACAGTCTACTCATGTGGACAGTGATAGGAGAGTCCCCTTTACCTGTGCACCAAAGATTGTTAACTCAATATGTGGCCTCTGATCTTCAGCATCCCTGTATATAGCTCTTATTTGGAAATCTTGGCCAGTCTGCTACATGAGAGGAAAAGAAGCTTGCCAGACCTCCTTAGCAAGAGGAGCAGAGGGCCCTGTAGACTATAAGGGCTGGGTTTTTGGGCCTGAGTTTCTCTCCCATTCACTGATCTGGTGTCAGGTTTAGTATATCTTTGTCTTTGGGTAATGTACTCCAGAGCCTGACAAGTACTGCACTTGGCTGCTCATATCTTCAATTTTAGGGCCAGCGATCATTAGGTCAGCCCACATCTGCCTGCAAGATACACACAACTTGGTCCATCATGTCCCCTTCAGACATGACATGTAGTTCTTACTCCACCCTCTCTGTGCCGTAGACATTCTGACTCTCCTAAATCAGTGGACTTTGCCCTACTATGGGGCTAAGGATGGGTACCAGAATCCCATGCCACTGATTGTGGGCACTATGCAGCATAGAGTCTATACTGGTTTGAAACTGTTATATAACCCCTCAAAAAAGCCATACTATTTTAATCCAATCACATGGGACAGACCTATTGTAGGGTGGGTCCTCTGATTAGGTTGTTTCCATGGAGATGTGACCCCACCTATTCAGGCTGGGTTAAAATCAGCTTACTGGAGTCCTTTAAGAGTGAGACACAGATGTTTGAAGATGCTTGGTGGAAGCTCAGAGAGGAGGCCACTCAAACCAGGAGCTAAAAGCAATGAAACCTAGGAGCAAATGGGCCAGCAGACATCGCCATGTGTCTTTCTGTGTGACAGAGAAACTCTGGATGCGATTGGCTTTTCTTACGTGAAGGTATCCTCTTGTTGATGCCTTAACTTGGACATTTTCATGGCCTTAAAATTGTAATTTGCAACTTAATAAATTCCCTTTTTAAAAGTCAGTCTGTTGCTGGTATATTGCATTTCAGCAGCTTTAACAAATGGAAACAGCATCCTTTATGCTTATTGTGAAGGTTTTGTTATCTGGCCAACAAAATTAACAGCACAAACGCATGCTTTATTCCTAGTTCCCTTAGCATATCTTACAATTCATCTAGTGTCTTCCAGTGAAGAGCAGCATGTGATACATCTCCCACACTAGGCAAAACTTCTGTATATTGAGTCATAAGCCAGTTTAGCAATAATTAGATCCTGGTCTGGAAACCAGAGTATTATATACATTGGTGGAGGGAGGGGCGTGTAGTGACTGATACCAATTTGCTTTTTTTCTTCCTGAAAGTAATACTCCCTCTGTACCACAGAGTCCCAAAAATGTAGTAGCCAATTTGGCAGGACTTCCCCAGGCTTTTGTCTGTATTGATTCTCAGTTTCATGTAATTCAGTGGCAGTATAGCCCCACACAGTAACTAAGATCTTCTGATCAGTAGAGGGTGCTGGCCCAGCAGCAGTGGCAGCAGCATCCCCAGTGTCACCCCTACACACTGCTAAGGGTGAGGGTGAGGGTTCTTACTTAACTTTTTGTTGGACCAGAGGATGAACAAGCTTCCTTTCCTCATTTTCAATATCCCAGTCAGACTGGGGCTCATCATCATCATCTGAAAAGAAATCAACAGGAATCCCATATTTTAGGGTCCCTTGGAAGGGAAGTCAGGATATGCCTCACTTGCTTCTCGAGCAATCTACACCCTCTTACTCTAGCATACCAGCAAGCCAATATTTCTAAACTCTCATCTACACAGCATAGCCTCCTAGTCCTTACATCTTTCAAATCTGCTTGGACTATATGCAAGTTCTTTCTAACTTAAGTTCTTCTTTTAGGTGATAAGCCACAGCTTTAGCAGCCATGGCCTCTTCTGTAGTCGAATACACAGCTCCTAACAATACCCATGCGACAGCCATGGTGGTCTGACAGCTCTCCTTTATCTTAAGAAATCCTAACTGTCCTGTGGCCTGCTGTAGGATACTAACAATCCACCTGGGGAGCTCTGGGCATCCCCATACTCCCTCAGAGTTCCCACTTACCTTGAAGGACAGCCACCCCTCCCCACATAAATGCTGCAGGCCATCCTGGGAATTCTCCTGGGGAGTCTCCCTTCCCAGTAGTCATGCCTTTTATTAACAGTGGCTCTTTGGTCTCCTCCTTGGCTCACCAAATGCTCCAACCCAACTTAGCACCAAGACCAAAGAATATGCCTGGCACAGAGGTACCCATGAGTTTAATTAGGGACTTACAAACAGGAGAAGATTTTTCCTGATGGCAGCCAGTCAGGAAATGGAAGTCAGTATTCCACACAAAAGAGAGAGAGAGAAGTGCCACAGAAGTGGTTTATAAAGGGTTAGGAAAACCAGAGGGGCCAAGATGGCGGCTTAGCAATGTGAGCATTTTAGTTCGTCCTCCAGAACAACTACTAAATAACCAGAAACAGTACAGAACAGCTCCCGGACCCATGTCAGTGACCAAACCCACAGCGTACCCCAGTCTGGACCAGTTGAACCGGCTGTGAGCCTCCCCAGAACCGTGAGTTCCCCAAGCCGCAGCGGCCGGTGCCCCTCCCCGACAGGCGGCTTCCCAGAGGGGAAAGGAAAGAGACTCTAAACCTGGTCAAGGTGGAGGTCGCTCATTGGGCTAATGGAAAAAGAGGAAAGGGGAGGAAACGGAGGTTTTTTTGGCTGTGTTTCTATGGAGACTTGGCTGCCTCTGGATTCAGCTTCGGAACTTCTCGGGCTGCAACTGCCCCAGGCATACGCAGAAACGGACTGCTTTCAGGGCTGTCTCCTGCCTGTGCCTTCCCCAGGGGAGAGGTGAAGCCCAACTCAGGTGGAATCCCTCCCTCAAGGAGTTCGGACTCCAGGGTTTGGCAATTTGAAGCCATTAAAACCAGCCTACAACCTCTCCTCTGTCTCCACCACGCCCCCAGCAGGGAGAGTCTGCCAAAGTTAAAGGTGCCACAACATCTTTTGCTGTGGAACCCACAGGGAGACAAGCGCCACATACTGGGCAGGATAAGAAAAAGAGAGCCCAGAGACTTCACAGGAAAGTCTTTCAACCTACTGGGCCTCACCCTCAGGGAAAACTGACGCAGGTGACTCCTTCCCCCTGATAGGAGGCCAGGTTAGTCCGGGAAAACCCAGCTGGAGTCTATAATACCTATGTAGACCCTCCTAAGAGTGGGGAGGGAAAAGGCACCATACAAACAGGGCAAGAAACAAGAAAACAAGAACTGAAAAATTATCCTCTGTTAAACAAAACCTAAGCTAGAGGTCCAAAAAAAGCTGAACTGAAGGTCAAAGAACAGATAGACAACAAACTCATCTAGCAAGAAAACCCTAGGTAAGAGAAGTGAAAGCAATCTCCAGAATAAACTAATTAAGGTAATTAAATGTCTAGATGCCAGCAAAAAATAACAAATCACACCAGGAAAATTGAAGATATGGCCCAGTCAAAGGAACAAACCAATAGTTTAAATGAGGTACAAGAGTTGAAACAACTAATTCAGAATATATGAACAGAAATGGAAAACCTCATCAAAAACCAAATCAGTGAATTGAGGGAGGATATGAAGAAGGAAAGGAATGAACAAAAAGAAGAAATGGAAATTCTAAAAAAACAAATCACAGAATTTATGGGAATGAAAGGTGTAAAGGGTTAGGTACACAGAGTGTGACAATGGAGTTTCAGCAGGGTCTCGTGAAATTTGATTAGGGGAGGGGAGTTTTAAGGGGTCTGTTGACCTTTAATGTCTGTCCTGGTCATGTAGGTAGCTGTGCAGTGACTTGTTCTCATACTGGAGGAGAGGGTGGGGCCCAGGCCCAGGGTGCTCACAACTAGTAATTATAGGGATAGGGTTGGACATAAGGAATTGGCTCACACAACCATGGGAGCTGGTAAATTCAAACTCCAAAGGGCAAGCGAGACTGCAAGCTAGAAACTGACAAGGTGAGACCAAAATCCTTAATCTGAATTCCCCAGGTGTGCTGGTTTGAAAGGATGTATGTACCCTAGAAAAACCATGTTTTAATCTAAATCCCATTTCATAAAGGCAGAATAATCCTTATTCAATACTGTATGTTTGAAACTGTAATCAGATCATCTCCCTGGAGATGTGATTAAATCAAGCGTGGTTGTTAAACCGGATTAGGTGATGACATGTCTCTACCCATTTGGGTGGGTCTTGATAAGTTTCCGGAGTCCTATAAAAGGGGAAACATTTTGGAGAAAGGAGATTCAGAGAGAGCAGGGAATGCTGCAGCACCACGAAGCAGAGAGTCCAGCACTTTGGAGATGAAGCCAGCACTTTGGAGATGAAGAAGGAAAATGCCTTCTGGGGAGCTTCATGAAACAGGAAGCCAGGAGAGAAAGCTAGCAGATGACACCATGTTCGCCATGTGCCCTTCCAGCCAAGTGAGAAACCATAACTGTGTTCACCATGTGCCTTCTCACTTGAGAGAGAAACCCTGAACTTCACTGGCCTTCTTGAACCAAAGTACCTTTCCCTGGATGCTTTCAATTGGACATATCTATAGGCTTGTTTTAATTGGGACATTTTCTCAGTCTTAGAACTGTAAATTAGAAACTTATTAAATTCCCCTTTTTAAAAGCCATTCTGTTTTTTGGTATATTGCATTCGGCAGCTAGCAAACTAGAACACCAGGGTACGGTGGGTGGCTAGAAATACGAGCAAGAACCAATACTGAATTTGAGTCCAAATTCTTTTTCTGATTTCTGAAGTCCTTGGTTTTGGCTTTCAAAAATCTTAAACTTATTGGATGATGAGATTGCCCACATTGCTGAGGGCAGTCTTCTTTGTTAATCATAGATGCAAATCAACTGATCACAGATGCAAATCTCATCTCAAAATACCCTAATATAAACAAGCAGTTATTTGATCAAACAACTGGACATGGTAAATTGTACATGGAATTTACCATCACGACTGTCATGACCCTAGGATTACTACCTATGGTGGCCCTTCCTCCACAAAGAGGTGACAAAGTAAAACTTTTCACACACTGTGCTTCAACTCACCCTAGCAAATATTCACTGGCTTTACCATATGTTGAACAAACACAGTAACACAAACTGTGCTCAGGATTATAGGATTTGCCCTAATCCACAGGAGTTTATGTTCTCAGAAGACTGACGCAGAGATCCACAATTATTAGAAGGGCTACAGTGTGTTCTCTATAGTTCCAAAATGAAGGCTTATGCTATATAAGAAGTTAATGTGATAGGTCCTGTGATCTTGATGTTTCATCAGAGGCCCCCAGGGGTACAATAAAATCAGTGCCAAGTATTCTCCATCCCTTCTAGAGCAAGACTGAGAACATTCTCAGAACTCTGGACTTGCCTTGGAGCTTACACCAAACTAGTTTTGCCAGCCTGGCCTTTTCACTCAACTTAGAGATATAAAAGAGGGTGGTTGAAAAGTCTAGGTTGACTATTTCCATAGACATGTCTCTGATACATGAATCTGGAGGTTTTGAGGACATAGGGCCTATGTCACACTCACCTGGGACATCTATCATTGGGGTCTTGTTGGGACTGTGTTGGGAGAAAGCTGCACCTCCAGTGATGGGGCAGATGTTCATTTCCTGGGGGCTCCTTTCTTCCTGCAAAATAGAGCCCCTCCAAGAAGAGTGCCTGGGAGAGGGCACATAACCACAACAACGGGGCCCACAACCAAAGCCCAGGAGCTGAGGGAACATTAAAGCAGCCAGCCAGGAAAGAGGCATGGCTGCTTCATGGATCTGCAGGCAAAAGTCCCTATGTGGACTATGCAAGGATCTCAGGAACTCACACTTCTATCATGCCCAGTGGTCACCGAAGCCGACTGCTCATTCCAGGAAGATCTTTCTTGTCCCTCTGCATCTCCTTTTTGCCAACAGACACAGCTCTGGAGAAGAGGGAAGGAGCTGAGCAACAATAAAAATGAGAAGTCAGGCATAGCCCTCTCCCACTCAAAGTTTCCAGGTAAAACAAGGTAAGAGAAGGGAGACACTTCAGACTGGTGACTGTTTAGGATCTTGATCATTTTGCTGACAGTAAAAGAGTTATATGATTTTTAGACTGGACCTGACTTTTCATTATTTAAAAGTAAACAGAAAAATTATGGGAACTGCCTGATACTTCATCAGAGGGTCAGGGAAGCATGAGTCAGCAGAGTTGGCTTGTCAGAGAAATAATAGAAGTGCTTTCTTCTTATCTCTAACAAATCCAACCCATTTAATGAAACAGTTGAACTAAAATTTACTGAGCACTCTCTAACTGCCTGGCATTTTTCAAAGCCCTTTATAAGTATTAATTCCTCTAATCCTAACAAAAACCTTATCATTCTTTGTTCTGGTTTGCTAGCTGCTGGAATGCAATATACCAGAAACGGAATGGTTTTTAAAAAGGGGAATTTAATCAGTTGCTAGTTTACAGTTCTAAGGCTGAGAACATGTTCCAATTAAAACAAATCTACAGAAATGTTCAATCAAAGGCATCCAGGGAAAGATACCTTGGTTCAAGAAGGCTGATGAACTTCAGGGTCTCTCTCTTAAGTGAGAAGGCTCATGGCAAACTTAGTCAGGGCTTCTCTCTCAGCTGGAAGGGCACATGGCGATCACGGCATCATCTGCTAGATTTCTCTCCTAGTTTCCGGTTTCATGAAGCTCCCGGGAAGGCATTTTCCTTCTTCATCTCCAAAGGTCACTGGCTCGTGGGCTCTCTGCTTTGTGCTGCTGCAGCATGCTCTCTCCAAATCTCTCTCATTCTCCAAAATGTTTCCTCTTTTATAGGACTCCAGAAACTAATCAAGACCCACCCAAATGTATGGAGACACGCCTCCAGCTAATCCAGTTTAACAACCACTCTTGATTAAATCACATCTCCAGGGAGATGATCTGATTACAATTTCAAACATTCAATACTGAATAGGAATTAGAAGAAATGGCTGCCTTTACAAAATGGGATTAGGGTACATACATCCTTTCAAACCAGCACACTCTTATTTCACAAATGGGGAGACTGATGCTCAAGGTCATGAGAATTTACTTCCTGGTGAAGAAGTCAGCATCAGAAGGTGGGGAGTTTCGCCCTAACAGCCAAGCTACACTGTCTCTATGCTATGAGGCCATGAGGGTGGAAGAAATGATTCCCTTTGGAGAAGGTGAGCCTGGAAGTACAGCATGGTGGTTTGAAGCTGTTATGTACCCCATGTTCTTTTGATTCATTTCTGTGGGTAGGAACTTTTGATTAGGCTATTCCAATTGAGATGTGATACACCCCAATCAAGGTGGGCCTTAATCCCCATACTGAAGTCCTTTATAAGAGGATAAAACACATCCAGAAGTTAGGAGATGACATTAAGAGATGTTCACAGAGAAAAAGCCCCCAGAGCAGTTGAAGGAAGCCACTGAAGCCAGAAGCTGAAGCAACAAAACCCGGAAGAGAAGGACCAGCAGACACTGGCCATGTGCCTTCCCATGGGACGAAGGTGTCCCAGATGTCCTCAGGTCATCTTCAGAGTCCAGGCATCATCCTGTTGATGCCTTGAGTTGGATGTTTTCATGGCTGTAATTTAATAAATTCCCATTTTAAAAACCAATCCATTTCTAGTATACTGCATTTCATCAGCTTTACCAAACCAAAACATACTGGAATAATTTCGACAGGCAGAAATGAGAAAGAAAATCCTTCCATATTGAAAGAACAGATTGAAGCAAAGACATGAAAGTGGAAATGAGCAAGGTTTCTTCCAATAACATCCAGTGAGGGGCATAGAAGGAGGGAATCTAGTAGGATAAGTAGGGGGAGATGGGGGTCATGCTATAAAAGATCCTATTACCAGAGTCTAGGAGTCTATAGACACTGCTTTTTTGAGCAGAGAGGTAATAGGATCACCCCATTGCGCTTTTTTTTCCTCATCCCCACAATTACCCATAAATTTTTAATGTTTGTGCACAAGTATCCCTCATAATCACAATTTAGGTTTGCAACCAGTGACACCTAAATGGGGCTGGCTGGCCTCTGTAAGGCCAGGTAGGAGGTCAGGGCAGTCAGTCATATGAGAGCCCATGGAGGACTGAACCAGGTGGGAAGTTTTGTATTAAAGAAGTTAACCTTGTCCAAAGAGAAGTCTGGCCTTTGACATTGGCTTCTGGGAGGTGAGCTCTAAATGCTTAGAATACCATGACTGATTGGAGGGTCTTTGTTTGCCTGGGGACCTTGGACTAACCAGATAGTAACAATAGGTAGGGCGGGGCTCTTCGGTCATGCTGTATCACCGTCATCTCTGGAGGGGCTGGAAACTGAAGCCAGCCAAGCAGACAATCAACTATGCCTCGATGATGGAGCACAAATAAAGACCCTGGACACCAGAGTTCAGGTGCACTTCCTAGACTGGCAATGCTCTGTGAATACTGTTACATATTACCAGGAAAGACACTCTCCATGACTCCATGGGGAAAGGACAACAGAAGCTCCATGTTTGGAACTTTTCCTGGACTCTGCCGTGTGTGCCCCTTCCCTTGGCTGACTTTAATCTGTCTCTTCATTGTAGTAAATCATAACTGTTCATATAAAAGTTTTCAGTGAGCTCTGTGAATACTGAGAGTCATTTGGGGAACTCCCAAAATGGGGATGGTCTTGAGTGGATGTGTTCCTTAATTTTACTGATGTTTGACATCACAGGAGTGGAAAGAAAAAGGTTGGGGAAGTTGAGAACAAGATCTGATGTGAAAGTATAACCATAAGAGGAATGGAATTTCAAGGAGGCTTAGGTCTGATCAGATATAAGATTGAAAATGGAGAAGAAACACAGGATTGGGGAGTCCTGAGCTCTGTCCTTATGCTTTTCTAACAAGCTGAATGTGGTCGCTGACCCTCCCTTAGGTAAGGAGGTTCTAAAACAACATCTAAAATTCCCTTTCAACTGTAGGGCTCTGGGATATGGGTGGGGTCAGGGGCAGTAAAGAGGGAAAGAGAAAGAGCACACAGCATAGCCCAGCCACAATGACAATCTATAAAACAGTGGCAGAACACAAAGTCCAATTTGCCAGCCCTTCCAATTGGAGGCATATAGTTGTTCACAGAAACTCAGCTGTAGCCCATTTGGGATCTCATAGCATCTGAAATGTACTTACCTCATTTCTGAAAAGTCACATTTCTTCACCTGTTTGAGGCCTATTTCAAGAGAGATGCTGACCCCTGCCCTTCAGCCCTGTCTTCCTACTGATTGCCTCTGTGAGCTGAGAAATTCACCTCGCGTCTCACAGCCTCAGTTTCCACATCTGTAGTCCTGGCCTATGGTGTCTCCACAGGAGGGAAACAGCAGGCACCATGGCAGGTTGGGGTGGGGGTGGGGGGTAGAAGAGGGGGATGGAATTTTGGAGGGGGAGGGTTAGGTAACTGTTTTTACAGTGTCCTTCAAATTGCTGCCAGAGAGAGCCTGACAAAAAACACAACCAACATGATGCAGCTCAGCACAAAAGGGTTTTCAAGGCAACCACAGGTGAAACACACACAGGGTGCCTCCTCTCAGGGACTCAGTGGTCTGGACTGCTTTGGCTGCCACTGCAAATCTCTTTCCCAGCCATGTGCTGAGTCAGTGGCTTTGTGTTTACAATCACTGTCCTTTGTACCTCTATGGGCTAATTCACAGAAGCACTGTTATTAAACTTTAAGGCTGTTCTCTGACATTTTTCCTGCCCTCAAACAAAAGGGAATTCATGCTAGATAATTGAATGTTGATCTACAATTCATTTGCCAGCACAAGGACAAATACACAACTAGACTACATTTAACAGAAAAAAAAGTCAGGGCAATTTGCATGGGAAAAAGAACTAAAACTTAGGTTCAAGCTCTGGGCTTTGCTACTGTATGTTGAGGAATTTCATTATCACTCTGGGGACTCATTTCTCTCACCTGCAAAGTGAGGAGGTTCTGACCAAAAAGGGGAAGAGAGAAATGAGACAAAATAAAGTTTCAATGGTTGAGAAATTTCAAACAGAGTCGAGGGGTATCTTGGAGGTTATTCTTATGCATTATATAGATATCCCTTTTCAGTTTATGGTGTATTGGAGTGGTTAGAGGAAAGTACCTGAAACTGTAGAGCTGTGTTCCAGTAGTCTTGAGTCTTAAAGAGGACAGTGGATAATCCATCAACCTGCTAACAGGCAACTGCTAAAGACAAGAAGGCTCTCTGTACTTTTTCCCCCTTTCATTTGCTGGCTAAACTGAGGGAAAAGTTCTCATCTGAATTAGGTTCCCACCAGACCGAATCTCCTACCTAGAGGAAGGCTTTTGGGTTAAGGCAAGCCACTAACATTTGGACTATTTTGTATTTGTTCAAGATACTTTAAATGAAGCTGTAGATGTTTAAGAAATATGGTGCCCCATTCAGAAAAACTCAGTCCCCTCAAAATGCCTCCAAATACCGAGCAGCTGTTGGGTAGCCATTGTAACCCTGGAGAACAATGGATTGACAAAGGAGCTTTATTTTTTAAAAGACTTCTGGAGTCCCTCAAGAAATGACCCTTAGAAGCCTCATCTAACTCAGGGTAGGGTATTTAATTCTTCCAGATTCTTAGAGGTTAACATTTGGGATTCAGGTGATGTTATTTAGGTTCTGTGAAGTATCTTTTGAACATAGAGGTTATTCCCCAGAGCTCAGGAATCAGAAGGTAGAATAAATAAACGTGAGAGTCCTAATCCAGTAGTGGCACTGTTCCATCTTCATGCACATAAACCGGGTATGGGACCAGCGTAGGACAGTCCGTCTATTGGATCCATTCAGACCTGTTGAAACAATTTCATATAATGGGAAAGAGTATGTAGAAGGGTGAGGGTGGAGACAATTATAGGAAGAAAAATAAAATAAAATTGTGATCATCATTCAATAAAAATTTGACCTCCAATAAATATAGTTTATAAAGAGTTCTTTAAGACTTGGGAAATACATATTCAGTAATACTTGTATAGTTTATATATATTTAACAGAAACGTATGTACTCTTAATAATGTATTGATTTTTTTTTCTTTTCTCCACCTTTGATAGAAAATAGACTGAAAGAAATACACCAAAATGTTAACTGTAGCCTGTCTGGGTGCCAGAGCTGGGATGACAGTTTCTTCTTTATATTTTTCTTTATATTTCAATATATTTCTCTATACCACAGATTTTTTTCACTTTTATTATGAATATGCATTTTTTCTCTAATAGAAAAAAGAAAGTTCATTTCATGATCATTTGCAGCTCCTGACTTGCTAAATTCTTTGCATTTTTACTTTGGAGGAATTTGTATTCATTTAAAATATCTCAAGTCACAGGATTCATTTCAACTCCTCCACCCCTGACACACACACCTCATCTAAGGGGGACAAACAGCAGGAACCACACCAAATGCAATAACTGGAACATCCTTTTGAGTCACTGCGCTCCCCTGGGGCCGCCTGGCCTCAGGGCCCCTCCTCCCGCAGCTCAGCTCGCTATGCTGCTCTGTCTCAAATGGGCATCATCCTGAACTGGGGAATTTGCTGTTGTCAGCGCCTCACACTTCCTGTGATCAGTGTCCTGGACCTGCAGGCTCAGCTGGCTGTTTTCTGAGATGAACACGGGAAAACAGCCTCGGACCGGGTGGGACTAGAAGTTACGCCTCACGCCCAGGTCTTGGGCGCAGTTAAGAGAACGCGGCGATTGGAGGAAACAGTTTCTAGTGTTGCTGACCGTGTAGCTGAGCTTCTGCCTGTTTGCCACGCGCACTTCCCTTCCTTCCAAAATTGGCTCTTGGGGCCTGTCAGGTTGTCTTCAAGTATCCCCTCACCGTTCCCCCCCACCCCAGGTCACCCCCAGCCCAACAGCGCCTGTCTCCTGGAGTTTCTCCTTGTCTGAGATCCCTGCCTCACTGCGTCCTTCTGCCATGGGTTTTCCAGTCCTGATCTTTCCCTGAGTTTTCTCCTCCTTCCCAGGCTGTCTATGAAATTGAGGTCTCAGGTGCTCAGATCAGGCTCCCTGTGACCTTGTGAATATAAGTATGGTGGGCACATCTGGTATGCGCAGTGGAGGAGGGGGGACAGATTGTTTAATATAAAAATAGAAAATAAACAACACAATCCTTTCATTCAGAAATAACCATTACTGCCTATATTTTCCTCCAGATTTTGTTGTTGTTTCTATGTATTTTTTACAGTAGCTGAGACGATGTAGTATTTTTTAAAGTACCTGTTCTAGTTTGAAAGCTACTGGAATGCAATGTGCCAGAAACAGAATGACTTTTAAAAAGGGGAATCAATTCATTTGCAAGTTTACAGTTCTAAGGCTGTGAAAATGTCCAAATAAGGCACCAACAAGAGATTACCTTCACTCAACAAAGGCCGATGAAGCTGGGAGGGTACATGGTGATGTCTGCTAGCTTTCTCTCCCAGCGTCTTGCTTCATGAAGCTTCCCTGGGGGCGTTTTCCTTCTTCACCTCCAGAGGTGTCTGGTTGTGTTGGCTCTGTCGGTTCTGGTGGCTCTCAAGTGTTTTCCAAAACGATTCCCTCTTAAAAGGCCCAGTAAGCAACCCTACCTTGTATGGGTGGAGATGCATCTCCATAGAAGCCATCTAATCAAAGGTTACCACCCACAATTAAGTGGGCCACATGTCCATGGAAACAATCAAAAAGGTCCCACATAGCAATATTAAATGAGGATTAAAGAATATGACTTTTCTAGGGTACATAATAGCTTCTAATAGGCACAGTACCCTAGGATGGCACTGTCCCTTCTTTGCCTATTTCTTTTCCTTTCCTTCTCTCCCTCCCTGCATACCCCTTTTTGATTGATGGTGGTTAGGCAAGTTCAGGTGAGAGGAGAAAAGGTATAATTAGTAGCCAGATTATCTCCATTCTTGCTGAATATAATTCCTTAGCTTTGTCGGTTCACTTGAAACTCATGGCTGCTTTGCAGGATAGATAAAGAAACTTAACATTCAAGGAGATTCAGTGCCCATTGTTCCAGTTTGCTAGCATCTGGAATGCAATATACCAGAAAGGGAATGGCTTTTAAAAAGGGGAATTTAATAAATTGCTAGTTTACAGTTCTAAGGCTGAGAAAATGTCCCAATTAAAACAAATCTATAGAAATGTCCAATCAAAGGCATCTCAGGAAAGTTACCTTGGTTCAAGAAGGCCAAAGAAGTTCATGGTTTCTCTCTCAAGTGGAAAGGCACATGGCAAATACGGTCAGAGTTTTTCTCTCATCTGGAAAGGCGTATGGTGAACACAGATTTCCCTCTTGGTTGAAAGGGCATATGGCGAACACAGTGTCAAGCTTCCTCTCCAGCTCCCTGGGACACATTTTCCTTCATCTCCAAAAGTTGCTGGGTGGTGGACTCTCTGCTTCGTGGTCTGGTGGCATTCTGTACTCAATCATATTCGCATTCTCCAAAATGTTTCCTCTTTTATAGGATTCCAGTAAACTAATCAAGACTCACCTAACCCATCTTAACAACCACTGTTGATTGAGTCACATTTCCAGGGAGATGATCTAATTACAGTTTCAAACATACAGTACCGAATAGGGATTAGAAGAAATGGCCACCTTTACAGAATGGGATTAGGATTGAAACATGGCTTTTCTAGGGTACATACATCCTTTCAAACCAGCACACCTATCATTACAGGGTAATTCTGGCAGGGCCAGAGTTGAAGCAGAGCCTCCAAAGCCCACTCCTCTGTGACCCTGGCAGGCATCCATCTGCCTGGGGTAGGAATTCAAATAGAGAGAAGACATGGTAAGAAATGGTCACAGATGCAAAAGCAGGAGCAAGAAGGCAGTGACTGGGAAGGGTTGGCTTAGCTGTGCCCTCTGCTGGGCTTTTTGGAGGAGCTCTGAAGAGTGGAGCCTGACCCATTATCCCACAAGGAAGTTCAGCTTCCTGTTCTTAGATGCAAACTTTTTGTTGTTGTTGTTTAGTCCTGTTTTGCCCTTTCTGGTGGGCCCTTGTTAAGAAGGACAGTCATCAGCCCCTCCCAGACAGAGAAGGCTTGCCTTCCTCTGGACTTTTTAAGGAATTTCCAAGCACACCCATGATAGGTTGAAGTTTCTCAGGATCCCAAGAAACGGCAGTCTACAAAGCCAGAACACACGCATCACTGGCTATTTTTCTATCCACCTCTCCCAGACCTTCTTCTTGGGTTTCTAAATGACTCTTCAGTCCTTTTCTCTGAATGAATTTAAAAAGTCCCCTTAACTGCACCCATATCGGTGTCTACACTCTCGTTCTTGTCTACGTACTTGTTCTAAGTGTAATCCATGTGTTGGGCACGTATAATAGGCTTTAGGAACCAGACCCTGCATGGGATGCCAAGATGAGCTCAGTGCAAGCAGTTCACCATCTCAGGATGTGGCTCCAGGGAGACTTTAGTGGGTCCTTTTAGAAGCCATTCATTATTATTCCACAAGCTTATACTTGGGAGCTACTCAGTGCTAAGGAGGGATGGAATCTAATGACCTCCAGAGCTCTCTGGTGACTTGCCTGGATCCAGAGGTAAAACTTTAAGAGTCTGGAGGACTTCACTGTGATTTGTCTAAGGCTTAGCCAGTATGTCAGGGCAACAAGTCTGCAAATGGGGCCAGTCAGCATCAGAGGGAACAGGGAAGCAAAAAGAGGGAAGCATTCAGGTGAACTTAATTCAGCAGCATAAACCTTCAAAATGACCCCTATGTTGGATGCCCCTTATAAATAAACAACAGATTTTATCTGGAGCCTCAAGTCAGAAATGGCTTGAACCCAAGGGGATTATTGAAGTTAATTTTTTTAAGGTAAGGAAGTGAGACACCAGATAGGCATCAAAATAATGATCATTACTTTAAGGTAGTAATTACTTTATTTGTGTGGGAAAGGAGAGAGATGAATTTATTCCTAAACATAAAGATTAATGTTTCTTTACATTTGTAGTCTCACTTTCTTGTTGAAAGTTACCTAAAGGAAAATTTTGTGAAATCTAATTTTAATTTGCATTTTCTTTGCATCTCCAATTATTACTGCTTTTTCCCATAAATATCAAGATATATACTAATTCTGACAGAAATTCTAGAATGAGCTGAGACCCAGCATCAAGGGATTGAGAAAACTTTCTCCACCATAAAGTGTCAATGGCTGAGAGATTCCAAACAGAGTCAAGAGGTTATCCTGGAGGTTATCTACGCATTAAGTAGATATCACCTTGTTATCCAAGATGAAATGGAGAGGCTGGAGGGAACTGCCTGAAAATGTAGAGCTGTGTTCCAGTAGCCATGTTTCTTGAAGATGATAATATAATGATACAGCTTTCACAATGTGACTGTGTGATTATGAAAACCTTGTGTCTGATGCTCCTTTTATCTACCTTGTCAACAGACGAGTAGAACGTATGGAATAAAAATAAATAGTAGGGGGAACAAATGTTAAAATAAATTTAGTTTGAAATGCTAGTGATCAATGAAAAGGAGGGGTAAGGGATATGGTATGTATAATTTTTTTTTCTGTTGTCTTTTTATTTTTTTTCTGAATAGATGCAATATATTCCAAGAAATGATCATGATGATAAATACGCAACTATGTGATGATATTGTGAATTACTGATTATATATGTAGAACGGAATGACCAAAATAAAAATGTTTATGTTTGCTTGGTGTTTTTTGGTATTTAAAAAAATAAATTTTAAAAAAGAGTCTAGTGAGAACGATAGAGGGAGGAGGGCTGGGGACATAAATGAAATCAGAAAGAAAGATAGATGTTAAAGATCGAGATGGTATAATCCAGAATGCCTGGAGTGTATAATAATAGTGAAATGCACAATGTACAAATTTTAAAAATGCTTTTGCATGAGGAAGAACAAAGGATTGTCATTATTGCAAGTGCTGAAAATAGATGATAATTAATACTTTAAAATATCACCTATGTGTGAGACTAAAGCAAAAAATGTTTATTTGTCACAAAATTTATATTTTGACTAGAGCATTTCCTAATATAACTCAGGTAGATAGTTTGATTAAATGTCATAAGTACTTGGAATCTCAGATAGCCACATGAGATTTTGCTGGTTTGTCCAGAGTGATGCCCCGATGAATCCCAGAATGATTTGATGAGTGACTGGAAAAATATTTGCAAGCCCCCTTCAGGGAATGGTGAGAACGGGGAGAAATTCAACTTCCCCAAGTTGAATTCTTGATATTCTCACAAGCAGTGTGGACAACCAAAGCTATAGGCTGAGCCCCCAGTCTTGGGGTTTGTTCATATGAAACTTAACCCCACAAAGGACAGGTCAAGTCTACTTAAAATTTAGG
>PVIY010018502.1:0-47478 GCA_004026745.1 Myrmecophaga tridactyla
CAGCCGGGGCTCCCGGAGGGCGGTGGCGGGCCTTCGCCGGCTTCCAAGAATCATTCTGAGAGAAAGGGAGTTGAACCCCTCTGGAGCGCAGGCGGCTGGCCGGACAGCGGGCCCTAAAGTCGATAGGGGCTAAACTGGGGTCGCCTAGAAGCCGCTTCGATCCCGGACGGGTCTAGTGTAACCCAGTGCCAGCAGCCATGGAACACAGCCCATTTCTCTCATCCATGCTGCTCTCACCCGTAGGGTCGGCCTTTCCAAGACCTTGCCTAGATTCCAGGGATTGGTGGGATACTAGTATGGTAGGATGAGGTGCTAAATTGCTTAGTGGTGGTAGTGCTACCTGTGTGGGGCTTGGAGGGGGATATCACTGGATACTTAGGCAAGTCTTTGATCTTTGCACCTTTGTGTCACGTGAGGCACTTCCCCACCCCCACCTTTTACCCATATACTGGCGCCCAAAACATCTTGAACCATCCTGGAATCCTCTGAATGTCCCACTCTAGCCTCAGACCTGATACTTCCACCTTCAACCTGCAGGCACTTAGGCCCACTAGTTGGCAGTGCCTCATGGCCTGGCCACACACCCCAAAAGCCTGGTTTTGTCTTTCTTCTCTCTCACTCGCTCTTTCCGCAAAAATGTACGAAGACTAACTTTCTGGATGCCACTCCAGTACTGGAAAACCTTTTCCCTGCAGAACAATCCCCAACTCAGAGAAAGCTCCGCTATGCTTCCCACAGTCGCTTTATTCCCTTGAGCATACTCTGTGAGTCTAAGCCCAGCTCCAGAAAGAGCCCAAGAGTCTCCCATGCCCGAATAGTCGCGTGTTCCCGTTGCCACGCCTGTGAAGCCGGCATTAGTTATGTTTAGTGGGAGCCCTGAAACTTTCCTCCTAGGGAAGTTCCTCAGGGCACCAAGCAAGAGAACAAGTTTTTCTATTCTCAGTCCCTAGCCCCGAGGTGACTCAATGTTCAGGAGAATATTAAGCTTTTTGAAAGGAGCAAGACATTTAAGAAAAGACAGTAGAGTTTGGGGAAAAGGCTGGGTAATGGGGGAGCCCTTCCCCTGCATATTGTTTAAGAACTTCAGAGTGTTTCTAAAGATTGAACAGTGGGGAAGATGAAAAGAATCACTTGATTCTAGCGCCTTTCTGCTTTTTCCCCTTTCAAAAGTAGTTTCACTCTGGCCTAGCAAACTCTTATAACCTCCCAAACAAGAGGTCTATGTATGGTTAAGTTGGTCCCTCCTTCAGCGTGAGGGGTGAGTTATATCTGTGATTCTGGACAAGATTTTGGGATATCTCCCTTTCTTCCGCCAAACTCGAGCCCAGCTGAGAGTTCCATTCCAAGCCCAGGGTGCAACCAGAACAGTGCTTGGGGAGAAGGAAAACCTTGTTCTTGTGGACTGTTTTCTTCAAAAGCCATATATACAATGGCATTTGTCTTTATCTTTTGGCGACTGTGTGTGCTTCTGCATTTTGGTGTTTTCTTGGTGGATTGTTTGTGAATAAGATAAAAATGTTTCGACCTACTACTCCCCTACCCAGTGGACTGAAATTCTTAAGTTCTCAAGCCACCTTTAGGAGATCAAAGATATACTAGGGAAAACCCTTTCAAGCCGTAAGAGCCCCATGCAAATGCCAGGCATTACTACACAAATTCCAAGACAAATCCAGAGGATATCCTAGCGTAATTAAGAAGCTGACTTAGGCAGGGGCTCAAGCTTTGCCTAAATTTCTTGTCAAATTTGGGGCTAGGTGGTTCATCCTCTCTGTAGATAAGGAAATATTCAGGCTTTCCACTTGGTGGTTAAGAATGCATATCCATTTGAACCCTCTAAGCGTAATTTGAAGCTAGAGGCTAAATCTGCAAAGATGGTTCAATGCCAAAAATGAAAGTGACTATCTTGAGTAATTTAAACCCAGTTCTACTGGGCTTCTATGCTAGATTTATTCATATGGCCTGTCTGATTCAAACAACATGACTGATATGACAGTTAAAATAGAATTAAGACTTGAGAACTTAAGGATTTCAGTCCACTGAGTTCACAGGGAAAAAAAAATACAATTGAGCCTTTAAAGATTGATGTCCTTACAGTCTTGACCATAGTAGTAAGTAGTATATATAGATTGGACTTTAATGTAATATTATAGAGGAAGAGAGACTTATATGAAGAACCCAGAATGTGAAGGCATTTCCCTTTCCCCTTTAAGAAGGGTTTCTCAACTTTAGTAGTACAGACATTTGGGACTGGATAATTCTTTGTTGTAGGGGGGCTCTCCTGTGCATTGTAGTATGTTTAGTAGCATCCCTGGCGTCCACTCACTAGATGCTAGTTGTACATGCCCCTGAGTTCCCCTGCCCCCATTTATGGCAAGAAAAAAATGTATCCAGGCATTGCCAAATGTTTCCTAGGGAAGAGGCAACATTACCCCCAGTTGAGAACCACGGCCATTTAAGATAGTATCACATTTCGAAGATCATATTTTATCTTAATTCTACTTACATGGAATGTCCAGACCTTGTCATGAACAGATCTCAGAAAATATGGAGTATTTTGTGAGGAACAGCAGAAGGAGTCCTTACAAATTAATGTTTTGAAAAAATTGGTTGAACTTACCCTCCTGTTACCCTTTAACTTGTGTTGAGCACATGTTATTAGTAGGGAATCATACTAAGTGTTGATTATAGCAAAGATATATAAGACATAATCCCGGCCTTGAAAATATTAAAAGACCAATACCTTTATTCCTTGGGGAATAAAGGTTAGTGATTTTTGATAGATAACCAGTTTCTGGACCGAAACCAACCTGGTTTTCTCCCCTTTCCATTTCCCTTTTGTCCTCAAACATTGACTTATTATTGAAGGTACTGTAAGGCCTGGCCCGGTAGCCTCTGGCTGGAAGGCCCCCACCCGAACTAAAACCATGAACATCCGGGCATACAGCTGCTCAAACTCAGCCAATCAGGACCTGCCCTGACAAACGAAGGACCCCCACTGCACACGGCCCGTAACTATGCCCACTGCACACGCCCGTTATTATGCCCCCTGGCCAAGGTCCGTAGCTATGCCCCCGGCCCTAAAGCGCACAAAACTCCTAACCTACCACAGGAGGCCCCGTAGGCATCGTCAGTACCCCACTAGCTAGCCTATATCTAACCCCGCCGCTCCTAGGGGGCGCGACTTCCCCAGCTCGCACCCTGAGCACCTGGACCTGGGAAGCTCGCCCGGGACAATAAAATTTTAAACTCGGATTCAGTTTCTCTGATTTCTCAGTCGGCTACCGTCTAAAACCTGACAGGTACTGCATTAGGGACACTGGTCTTTGTCTTGTTAATTTACCTTGGCATGACAAAAAATTGTAACTTCTCTATATGTGACACTTGTATCATAACAATGTAGCCAGCATCGAAATAAGCAGAACATCACAAAGGCAAACTGAGCAGGCAGAAAGCAGGTGTTTTGTTGCTGCTGTTCTTGTGGTTGTTTTTTGAAGGAAACAATTTCGATTTACATACATGTTAGAGAAATATACAATGGCAAAGGAATGTAAGAACAGGTGATACTTAAAATACTGCGGGGTGTTGAAAAATGTCTTGGTGTGATTGTGGGTTTTAGCACTCAGCACTTTCTCTGCCCCAGGAAGTCAAATAGCACTAAATGTGAGTTGCAGGATCCTGATCAGGAATTCAGCAAAGGCAAACGCAGGAGAAAGTGTGGAATGCTTGCTCAAATCAGCTGAGTAAGCCCCTGCCTTAGAAAATAAGTTTCCAGCGAGCCAGGTGTGCTTAACTGTCATTTGCTTTGGATAACTCCTTACCCAGTGCCATATATATGTGTATACCATGTCACTTCCAAAGACAAATGCTGAGCTAATGTCCATAGCAGGGACTAACAATTAACACAGTTAAGCTCTGCACCTTCATAAAATATGATTCTCTTGCCAAGGCTAATTATTTATTTAAATAAAAGTTTTGCCTGAGTTGGGGCCATGAGTGACTATAAATAATTGAAAATGTTTCGCTTTTCAAAAGTATATTTAAATCTTATGTTACAACAGGATCCCTGTAATCAAGACATAAGGCCTTAAATTAATAAATGATTAATTTTAATAAAAGAAGAGTAAACAAAACTGCATTTCATGGATTAGCAAGGAACTTGGTTATGCTCACCATTAATAGAATTACAAAGGGGGCCGGCCCTAGGCAAATTTGTTAAGTGGAATTATAGAATCATAGAACATTAGCGAAATTGGGCCAGTGAGCAGGATCTTACTTGAGTTTATATGGACAGTTAGCGTCAGAGACAAGACCCCAATCAGGATTTCCTGCTCTGCGATTAACTCTGTGTGTGAGCTCAGGAAAGACAGATTTAGACGTTACCTTGCCTGTCCCCTCCTTGGTTTATTAAAATCTGCCCTCATGGAATGATATGATCTGTGCTAATCACTTATACGAGTGTGTTTTCTCTGAGGAGTAGTTCTGTCTTCTTCAGGTTTATTTCTGAATGTGGAAAAAAAAAAGTGCTATCCTCTTGGAAAAGAGAATCAATGTATTTCTTTGGGATGAGAACTCCTGAGACCACTGAAATCATACTGATCCCAAATTAGGCCTTGCAAAATTTGTAGAGGCTGAGAGTAGAACAGGGGAAATTGATTTCTCCTACCTTTTAAAGAATGGGCTAGTTTTTATTTTCAAGGAGGATTCATGTAAAAAATGAAATTTTGGTTTTTAGAATTTTCTCAGGAGGATTTGTTGGTGTGAAAGAGTAACTGACAAGCTATGCTCTATTTACTCTTCTAAAAATTTTATTGTGATAGCATTTATATTTAATATAAAATGTGTCATTTTAAAGAGGTATGATTCAGTGGTACGAATTACATTCACAGTATTGTGCCTTTGTCACCATCATCCATTATTAAAACTTTTTCATCACCACAAACAGAAAATTTTTACATTTTAAACAATAATTTCCTATTTCCCTCTCCTCCAAGCCCCTGGTAATCCTCTAATCTACTTTCTGTCTCTATGAATTTGTTTCGTCTAGATATTTCATGTAAGTGGAATAATACAATACTGCCCTTCTAAAGTCAGTCTCATTTCACTTAGCCTAATGTTTTCAAGGTTTAACCATATTATAAGGTATTTTAGTATTTCATTAGTTTTTGTGGGTGAATAATATTTTATTGAATGTATGTAACATTTTTTTATCCATTCATCTCTGGATGGACACTTTGGCTGTTTCCAGCTTCTAGCTATTGTGAATAATGCTGCTATTAATTCTATGTTTAACTTTATGAGGAATTGGCCAAACTGCTTTCTACAGTGGCTGCACCATTTTACATTCCTACCAGCAATGTAAGACGTTTCCTTTTCTCTGCATCCTCTCCAACACTTCTTAATTTCTGTTTTCTTTAAATAATAGTGAACCTAGTGTGTGGGAAGTAGTATCTCATTGTGGTTTTTTATTTTATTTTTTATTTCCCTAATGGCTAATGGCCTAAACATCTTTTCATGTGCTTTTTGACCATTTGTATATCTTCTCAGGAGAAATGTCTATTGAAGACCTTTGCCCATTTTTAAATGGGCAATTGTTATCTAGTTGTAGTTTTTATATATCCTGAATATTATATCCTTATTAGATATATTACTTTGTCCCATTTTGTAGGTTACCTTCTTACTTTCTTGTTACCCTTTGATGCAAAAAAGTTTTAAATTTCGACAAGGTCCAGTTTAGTTTTTTCTTTTGTTGCTTGTGCTTTTGGTATTATAGCTAAGAAATCTTTGACAAATCTGAGGTCATAAAGATTTTCCCCTTTGTTTTCTTCTAAGAATTTAATGGAATTAACTCCTCTATTCAGGTCCTTGATCAATTTTGAGATAATTTGTATATATGGTAAGAGATACGGGCTCAACTCTACTCTTTTGCATGTGGATATCCGGTTTCCCAGCACCATTTGTTGAAAAGACTATCTTCCCCCTTTTGCATGGATTTGACACCCTTGTCGAAAATCAATTTGAAATAGATGTACAAATTTATTTCTGGACTCCCAATTTTATCCCATTGGTCAGTATGTCTATCCTTATGCTAGTTCCATATTGTATTGATCACTGTGGCTTTGTAATCAATTTTGAAATTGGGAAATGTAAGTCTTCCAACATTGTTCTTTTTTTTCAAGTTTGTTTTGGCTATTTGGAGAATCTTGTAATTCCATATGAATTTCAGGATCAACTTTTCCATTTTTGCAAAAGAAAAAGGCTGCTGGAATTTTGATAGAGATTCCATTAAATCTATAGATCGCTTTTGGTAGTATTGAATCTTAACAATATTTAGTCTTCCAATCCATTAACATGAGGCATTTCCATTTATGTAAGTCTTTAATTATTTTCAGCAATGTGTTTGTAGTCCTCAGTATACAAATCTTTCACTTCCTTGGTTAAATTTGTATCTAAATATTTTATTCTTTTAAATGCTATTGAAGAAGGAATGTTTTCTTATTTTACATTTTGCATTGGTCGTTGCTGGTGTTTAGAAACTCAACTAATTTTTATTTCATTTTTATTGACAAAACAAAACAACATACAAGCACAAACATTCTTCACATATGAATATTCCATACTTGGTGTACAGTCAGTGGCTCACAATATCATCACATAGTTGTTTATTCATCACCATGATTACACAACTAATTTTTGCATGTCAATTTTGTACCCTTCAACTTTGCTGAATTTGTTTATTAGCTCTAGTAATTGTTGTGGATTTTCTACATAAAATATCATGTCATCTGAAAATAGAGATAGTTTTACTTCTTCCATTCTGATTTGCATTTCTTTTCATTCTTTATTCTTGCCTAGTTTCTTTGGCTAGAACTTCCAGTAAAACGCTTACTGTCAGTAGTGAAAGTGAGCATCATTTTCTTGTTCCTGATCTTAAGAGGACAGCTTTCAGTCTTTTACCATTACTTACGATGTTAACTGTGGGTTTTTCATAAATGTCCTGAATATGTTGAGGAAGTTCCCTTCTCTTCCTAGTTTTTGGAGTGCTTTTATCATGAAAGTGTCTTGGATTTTGTCAGATGTCTTTTCTGCATCTATTGAGGTGACCCTGTGGTTCTCTTCATTCTATTAATGTGGTTTATTACATTGAATTTTTTTATATTGAACCACCTTTAGATTCTGGGATGAATCTCACTTGGCCGTGGTGTATATAATTCTTTCAACATGCTGTTAGATTTGGCTTGCTAGTGTTTTGTGAAGATTTTTTCATCTATATTCATAATGGTCATTGGTTTTAATGTTCTTATTTCGTGAAGTCTTAATCTGGTTGTAGAATGAGGATAATGGTGACCTCAAAGAATGAGTTAGGCCGTTTTCCCTCCTCTTCAATTTTTGGTAAGATTTTGATGTTGTTCTTTGAATGTTTGGTTTAATTCTCCAGTGAAGCCCTTTGTACCTGGGCTTTGCTTTGCTAGGTAGTTTTGATTACTGATTCAATCTCTTTAATAGTTATAGGTCTGTTAAGATTTAGTATGTTTTTTTTTGAGTAAATTAGGTATTTGTGTTTTTCTAGGGATTTGTCCATTTTGTCTAGGTTAACTAATTTGTTAGCATACAATTGTTTATAATATTCTGTTATAATCTTTTTATATTTCTATGGCCAGTAATTACGTCTTGCTTTCATTTCTGATTTTAGCTATTTGCATCTTGTCCCTTTTATTCTTTTTTAGTCTAGCTAAAGGTTTCTCGATTTTATTGATCTTTTCAAAGGACCAAACTTTAAAACTTTTTTTTCACAGAGTTCAATTTCTTTGATGTAGAGGATTGCCTATTATTTAGAGTTTATCTTTTCATTCATGAAATGGTAATGGCAAACCACCATTGTTTATAATGAACTTTGTTGACAAAATTAAAAAATGGCATACTTATATTGGGGCCCACATTTCTAGGAAGTTTTATTGGTGCATAGAATACCAAGGTCTGGAAAGCACTGCACTGTAATATTTTTATTTAATTATAGAAGAAACACATGCACATGTTGAAGATACAAAGAATACCACTGGTTGTAAAATTTAAAATAAAAATATTTTAACCCCCTTTCTTCACATTAACCTCAATCACATTTACCATAATAATTTCTATTAATAATGTATTATGAGACTTCTAAAAAATTGTAATACATATGCAAACATATGTATTTCAATTAGATTCAATCTCAATACAAACATATGTATTGATTTTTTCCTCCTAAAAGGGGTACTATATCGACTGCTCTGTATCTTGCTTTGTTCTCATAATAAAATCTAATTATATTCAGCCTCTTTATTTCAAAATCCTAAATTTTCTTGATATGCTAAAATAGTACTGGGCTCCTATTATGAGCTAAGTTCTTTGACCACTATAGGGAGAGGTGTGTAGACAGACAAGATGTAACAAGAAAGTAGAGATCGGGTAGAAAGAGGAATAAGCCTACCAAAATGTTAGTAATCTGGAAGGAAGACAGAATAACTATATAAATAACTCTAAATATTTCAAAGAACCAACATTTTATTATATTGATTCTCTGTATTGTTTTTCCATTGTCTATTTTGTGTATTTCCACTCCAATCCGTATTGCCTTTCTTCTGAAAACTTGAATATCATTGGCTCTTCTTTTTCTAGATCCTCAAGGTGCAAAGTAAGATTATTCTCTTTTATGTAGGCATTTATAGCTATTAATTTCTCTCTGGGCACTGCCTTCACTGCATGCCATATGTTTTGGTATGCTGTGTTTTCATTTTCATTTGTCTAAAGCATTTTCTAATTTGTCTCTTGATTGCTTCTTTGACCTATTTGTTGTTTAAGAGCATGTTGCTTAATTTTCACAAATGGCTGTGAATTTTCCAGTTTTCCTTCTTTTCTTGATTTATAGCTTCATTTCACTCTGGTCAGAGAAAATGCTTTGTTTTTTTTCAATCTTTCCAAATTTATTGAGAATTGTTTTGTTACCTAATGATCTATCCTGAAAAATGATCTGTGTGCACTTGAGAAGAACGTGTTTTCTGCTATTTTGGGGTGGAAAGTTCTAAATATTTCTCCTAGGTCTAGTTGGTTTATAGTGTTGTTCAAGTCCTGATTTTTTTTAATCTTTTGTCTTGATGTCAAATCCATTATTGAAAGTGGAATTGAAGTCTCCATAATTATTTTAGAACTTTCTGTTTTTTCCTTCAATTCTGTCAATGCTTAGTTTCATATAATTTGGTGCTCTGTTGTTAGGTACAAAAATGTTTTTTTTTCATTTTTTATTAGAGAAGTTTCAGGATTACAGAAATATACATAAAATACAGATTTCCCATATATTACCCTATTATTAACTTATATTAGTGTGGTACATTTGCTGCAATTGATGAAAGAACATTTTTATATTTGTACTGTAAACTATAGTCTGTGGTTTACTCAAGGTTCACTCTTTGTTTCGTGCAATACTATGGATGTATATTCTTAATTTTTCTCCTAGTATCATATATGCAACCCAAAATTTCCTCTTTAACCACATTCAAAATATATATTCCAGTGCTGTTAACTATGTTCACAATGTTGTGCTACCATAACCACCACCCGTTACCAAAATTTTTCATCCTAAGTAGAAACCTTGTACAATTTAATCATTAACTCCCTGTACGATTTAAGCATTTGCCCTTACCCCAGCTCATGTTAACCTATACTCTAGTGATGACTCTGTGAATTTGTTATTGAAATTATTTCATATCACAGATCATATGATACTTGTCCTTTCATGCCTGGCTTATTTCACTCAACCTGATGCCCTCAAGGTTCATCCATGTTGTCGCATACATCAGGACTTCATTCCTTTTTACACCTGAATAACACTCCTTTGCATGCAATATCCATTTTATATATTCATTCGTCACTTGATAGACATTTGGGTTGCTTCCATCTTTTGAGAATTGTAAATAATGCCACTATGAACATCCGTGCGCAAATATCTGTTGGAGTCCCTGTTTCATTTTTTTGGTGCATATACCTAGAAGTGAGATTGCCGGGTCATATGGTAATTCTGTTGTTAGCGGGCCTCATTTCCTCTCTGGGTGTTGGTCAAAGGCTTCTATTCCTTGTCACATAGGCCCACTGACACCTGTCTGAGGGTCATCACGTCATGGCAGCTAACTTCCCCCAAAGCAAGTGATCCAAAGAAACAATAGAAACCAAAAAGTCTTCTATATCCTAATCTCAGAAGCATCATACCATCACTTCTGCCATATGCTATTTATCATACAGACCATCTCTGGTACAGTGTGGGAGAGAACTACACAAAGGTGTGAATAACCGGAGGCAGAGATCTTGAAGGCTGACTACCACAACTGTATATGTTAAGATATATTTTCTTAGAAAAATATGCATATATTTTTGTGTATGGAGATTCAGAAGAAAAGCCTCAAAATATAGACATCAAGATATCAGGAATGTTTGTTTCTGAGTGGGGAGATTATGAGTATTTCTACAATCTATATTTTCTTTTCTGTTTTCCAATTTTTTAAAATAATGAATGTGCATTACTGATGTTTGATAAAATCAGCAACCAGTCAATACATTTGGTAATTAAGGGAAGGCAGAGAGCTAAGACTTTAGTTTTATGGGGATAGACATGGTTGAGGAAAGTATTTTTATTTTTATTTTTTGTGAATAGGAAAAAAGATATGCTTATGGACTGAGGTAAAGGATAAAAGTCAGAGGCACAGGAGAGTGAAAGGATTATTGATGAAGCACTGGTAGATCTAGGAAGGAAGGCATTCCAGTTCACAGGTGGAGGCCATTATCCTAATCACAGTGATAGATGATAAGAATCCAGATATGTGAAGGAGTTGGCCTTAGACGTGAGAATGTGTAAGCCTTGGACAGGACATATTAGCTTGGCCAAAAACACAACCTTGAAGTGAAGTCAGAACACACCTTTTTCTGAAATACAAGAGAAGAAAGAGAAGAAGGATATCATTATTATAAATGTTAAAGTATTAAGGCAGAAAAGTTAATGGAATTCCAACTTAATGGTCTCTGTTTTCCCTCTGATGAGTACAGTAGGACATTCTGCTGAGTCTGACTGTGATAGGGTAAAAGATTCACAGAAAGTTGTGAAAGCTTAAGACAACTTTTGTTTGGAATGGGAAAGAGGGCCAACTGTGACCTCTAGTATCATCTTTAAATTTTAATAACAGCATTATCAACTTATGTGTAATATTAAACTGTTGATCACTAAAATGCTTACTGCCTATCATAATGTTGGTCAGCCACTGGGGTGGCTTTATATGTCTTTTAAAATGATGATGAGCTAATGTAACATGTTTTCACATCATTTCTCCTTACTGCTTGCTAAGTTGGTTGTATTGAATTATGTTTATAGAGAGCTCATGATGTAGGTAACTTCACTTTCAGGATAGCAGTTACCAGTCCCCACTTTGGTCTAAAGCAAAAGCAAAATTGTGGTTTCTTTTCTAAATGACGATCAAAATAGGATCTTTGCAAGGGTATTTCATGCAGGTAACATGAGTTATTTTAAGATAGAAAAGACTTCATTGCACTGGCTGAAAGTATCCACATAGGTACTTAAAGCACTCTGTTGCTCATTAATATTTAAGACAGGCCCCAAAATCTAGCAGTTTCTCTTCTTCTAGAGAAAACATAAAAAGCATTACATTTTTGGAGAATAGGAAAAACACAACATGCCTGAGCATAGGAGAGGAAAAGCACATTAAACATGCTTTGCGACAAAGTGAGCAATACCTCTTATCCTCTTGCATACAGACAGGAAATTTGACATGCACTAAAAGTTGTACATCTGTATCCAGTCCCTCTATAAAACCTGTTCAGAGCATACTGAATGCTTGCAGCTTATTATGCTAGAATACTTTTGCCATCCTCAGTTGAGAGGAATAGGAATCAAGATTCAGTGTATTTGTTTCTAAACCTGTTTAGGTCAATTGAAATTGTTATTTTAATTCTATAACTTAAATTTTGGTATTACGCATTATGACAACCAATGGAATATGATAGAAAAATGAAATGATTGTTTCCATGAAAATTAATTTGAGTGAACAATATTAAGAATAAAGCAAGGGACATAGCTAGAGATACCAGAGAGTAATAGGATTGTATTATGAAATGCTTTATGCAGTACATTTGAAAAATTAGATAAAATGAGCTTATTTTTAGAAAAATATAATTACCAAAGGTGACTCAAGAAAAAATAGAAAATTTTATTAAATATGATAACATGAGGAATTTATTCACTAGTTGAAAATCTACTCACAGGGAAAATATCAGCTGCAGACAGTTTATATCTTACACAAAACATTTTAGAAGAGAGTAAAAGGACTACTCCCCAAATCAATTTTCTAAACTTTTTTTATTGTATAATATAGCATATATTCAAAGCAAAGAAAGAAAGCAACAATAGTTTTCAAAGCACTCTTCAACAAGTAGTTACAGGACAGATCCCAGAGTTTGTCAAGGGCTACTATACCATCCTCTCAGATTTTTCCTTCTTGCTGCTCCACAACATTGGAGGCTAAAGGAATAAATATTTTTTTATTGTCACAATCAACCAGTTTTCTTTGTTGTGAAAAATAGCATATATACAAAAAAGCAATAAATTTCAAAGCACAGCACAACAATTAGTGGTAGAAAAGATTTCAGGGTTTGATATGGGTTACAGTTCCACAATTTTAGGCTTTTACTTCTAGCTGCTCTAAGATACCGGAGACTAAAAGAAATATCAATATAATGATTCAGCAATCATACTTGTATGATAAACCCTACCTTCTGTGTATAACTCCACCATCATCTTTGATTTTTCTCTCACTCTTTAGGGATATTTGGGCTATGCTCATTCTAACTTTTTCTTGTTGGAAAGGGCTATCAGTGGCGCAGTGGCAGAATTCTTGCTTGCCATGTCAGAGACCTGGGTTCAATTCCCAGAGCCTGTCCATGTCAAAAAAAAAAAAAAAAAGTATTGGCAAAGTCCCTTGACGGATGGGAGAAAAGATATGAAACTATTAAACTTTACCACCAGGGAAACCCCTGATACTGTGTCAAACATTGGGGACACCCAAATCAATAGGCCAGGACCTTGATCTTGAGGCTTACTCTTGTGCAGCTTAGCTATGTAGTGGAGAAGCTTAGCCTACCTATAGGTATGCCTAAGAGTTACTTCTGGAAGACCTCTATTGTTGCTCAGATGTGGCCTCACTCTCTCTAAGCCCAATTCTGCAAGTGAAATCATTACCCTCGTCCCTACGTGGGACATGGCATCTAGGGGTGAAAGTCTTCCTGGCAGCATGGAAGATGACTCCCAGGAATGAGTCTGGCCCTGGCACTGCAGGATCAACATTGCCATCCTGACCAAAAGAGGGAAATGAAGTGTAACAAATAAGGTATCAGTGGCTGAGAGAGTTTATATAGTGTCGAGAGGCTACTCTGGAGGTTACTCTTATGCAAACTTCAACCAGACATTCCTGTCTATAAAGCTTGCCCCTAACTATGATCATTCAAGCCAATCCTCAAGAACACCTAGGGCAATATATAAGATTCTACAAATGTTCCATGCATTAGGGTAACTTTCCAGAAACCTACAACCTCCAGATGTTGGGCCAGATAAGACCTGAAACCAAGAGGGGCCAGCATGTCCAGGACATCAGATAGTTCCATCTCCTTACCCCGTATTATTGATAGCCCTTTCCAACAAGAAAAAGTTAGAATGAGCATAGCCCAAATATCCCTAAAGAGTGAGAGAAAAATCAAAGATGATGGTGGAGTTATACAGAGAAGGTAGGGTTTATCATACGAGTATGATTGCTGAATCATTATATTGATATTTCTTTTAGTCTCCGGTATCTTAGAGCAGCTAGAAGTAAAAGCCTAAAATTGTGGAACTGTAACCCATATCAAACTCTGAAATCTTTTCTACCACTAATTGTTGTGCTTTGAAATTTATTGCTTTTTTGTATATATGTTATTTTTCACAACAAAGAAAACCGGTTGATTGTGACAATAAAAAAATATTTATTCCTTTAGCCTCCAATGCTGTTGAGCAGCAAGAAGGAAATTGGTGCACCGCCCACCAATACTTTTTGATTATTTATGTATTTATTTATTACTTATTTATATTTCTGGTGTTAATCAGTTGGACACATAGGTCTATACAACCCCTTTCAATCATGTTCACCTTCAATATGGTGATATTATTTAGAGACCCACTAGAGAACTGCCTTCACTTCTATCTATTCCCTTACATTTGTTGATAACCTCATTAGTTAACCATTCACCCATCTCTAACTTCTATGTATCTCTAAGTCCCCTATATCCTGTACTATAAGGATCTGATTTTACCTTACCATGGTCATAGAAGTGGAGTCATACAGTATCTATCCTTTTATGTCTGGCTTATTTCACTCAGCATTATGTCCTCAAGGCTCATCCATCTTGTCATGTGCTTCAGGATGTCATTTCATCTTACTGCTGCCTAATATTCCATCGTATGTATGTACCACATTTTGTTAATACATTCATCTGTTGATGGACTATATAGACGTATGTGTCCTACTGATTAACATTACAAATATAAATAAGTTCTTGCATAAACTACTTCAAAGGTATGGTTCTTGTACAGAGTGTTTACATTAATTCCTGGTATAAACCCCACTTGGCCGTGGTGTATAATTGTTTTAATGTGTTGTTGGATTTGATTTGCTAGTGTTTTGTTGATAATTTTTGCATCTATGTTCATTAGGGACATTGGCCTGTAGTTTTACTTTTTTATAGAGTCTTTACCTGGTTTTGGTATTAAAATTATGTTAGTGTCATAAAATGAGTTATGTAGTGTTCCTTTTTCCTCAATTTTTTTTGAAAAGTTTGAGCACTACTGGTGTTAGTTCTCTCTGGAATGTTTGATAAAATTCCCCTGTAAAGCCATCTGGCCCTGGGCTTTCCTTTGTGGGAAGATTTTTTTCTTTGCTTTTTTGTGTGCTGTATGGCAGGGTCACATTTCATTCTTTTTCCATGTGAGTATCCTGTTATTGGAGCACCATTTGTTGAATGTTTTTTGTTGTTTGTTTGTTTCTTTCTTTTGTTTGTTCTGGGAAGTGAATGACCTGGGAATCGAACCCGGGTCTCCTGCATGGCAGGCAAGAATTCTTCCACTGGACTACCTTCACACCCCCTGTAGGAAGATTTTTGATGACTGACTGAATCTCTTTACTTGTGATTGGTTTGTTGAGATCTTCTATTTCTTCCTAAGTCAGTGTAGCTTGTTTGTTTGTTTCCAGGAATTTGTCCATTTTATTTAAGTTGTCTAGTTTGTTGGCATATAGTTGTTCATAGTATCCTCTTACGATTTCTTTTATTTCTTCAGGGTCTCTGGTAACGCATACCTTCTCATTTCTGATTTTGTTTATTTGCATCCTATCTCTTTTTTTCTTTGTCAGTCTTGCTAATGGCTTATCAATTTTATTGATTTTCTCAAAGAACCAACTTTTGGTTTTATTGATTCTTTCGTTCTCCCATTTAACTCGGCTTTAATCTTGGTTATTTTTCTTCTTATGTTTGCTTTGGGGTTAGTTTGGTGTTCTTTCTCAAGTTCCTCCAGGTGAGCAGTTAAGTCCTCCATTTTTGGTCTTCCTTCTTCTATTAATATAGGCATTCAGGGCAATACATTTCCCTCTCAGCACAACCTTTGCCACATCCCGTAAGTTCTGATATATTATATTCTCATTTTCATTCATCTCCAGATAGCTACTGATTTCTCTAGCAATTTTTTCTTTGACCCACTGGTTGTTTAAGAGTGTGTTACTTAATCTCCATATATTTGTGAAAGTTCTTGTTCTTTGGTGGTTATTGATATCCACCTTCATTCCATTGTCATAACAGAAAGTGCTTTTTATAATTTCAATGTTTTAAAATTTATAAAGACCTGTATTGTGCCCCAGCATATGATCTATCCTGGAGAATGTTCCATGAACACTAAAGAAGAATATATATCCTGGTGTTTTGCAGTGTATTGACCTACATATGTCTGTTAGGTCTAATTCATTTATCAAGTTGTTTAACTTCTCTATTTCATTGTTGATCTTCTGTCTGGTTGGTCGATCTATAAAGGAGAATGGTGTATTGAAGTCTCCTACCATTATTGTTGAAACATTTATCACTCCCTTCATTTTTGCCAATGTCTTTCTCATGTACTTTGAAGCTCCTGGATTGGGAGCATAAACATTTATGATTGGTATTTCTTCTTGGTGAATTGTCCCTTTTATTAATATATAGTGTCTTTCTTTGTCTCTTTTGATGTCTTTATATTTAAAGTCTATTTTGTCCGATATTAGTATAGCTACTCCTGCTTTCTCTTGGTTACAACTTGTGTGGAACATCTTTTTCCATCCTTTCACTTTCACTCTATTTGCATCCTTATGTCTCAGATATGTCTTTTCTAAGCAGCATATAGCTGGATTATATCTCCAAATCCATTCTGCCAATCTGTATTCTTTTAATTGCTAAGTTTAGTCCATTAACGTTCAAAATTACTACTGAAAAGGCATTTCTTGAATCCACCTTCTTATCTTTTGGAATTTATTTGTCTGATCTATATATTCTTTTCCCTCCTACACTATTTTTCCTTCCCCCTATTATTTAATTATTTTTAATCCATATGTTTGATTCATCTGTCCATAAGGTAGATAAAAGAAGCATCAGACACGCAAGATTTTCACAATCACACAATCATATTGCAAAAGCTATGTCATTATGCAATCATCTTCAAGAAACCTGACTACTGGAACACAGCTCTACATTTTCAGGCAGTTCCCTCCAGCCTCCCTATTACACTTTAACTGAAAATGTGATGTCTATTTAATGTGTAAAAATGACCTCCAGGATAACCTCTCGATTCTGTTTGGAATCTCTCAGCCATTGACACTTTATTTTGTCTCATTTCTCTCTTCCCCCTTTTGTTCGAGGAGGTTTTCTCAATCCTTTGGTGCTGAGTACCAGCTCATTCTAGGAGTCTGTCCCACGTTGCCAGGAAGGTTTACACCCTTGGGAGTCATTTCCCACATAGAGAAGGGAAGGGCAGTGAGTTTGCTTGTTGTGTTGGCTGAGAGAGAGAGGTCACATCTGAGCAACAAAAGAGGTTCTCTTGGGGTTGACTCTTAGGCCTAGTTTTAAGTAGACTTAGCCTATCCTTTGCGGGGTTAAGTTTCGTATGAATAACCCCCAAGATTGAGGGCTCAGTCTACTGCTTTGGTTGTCCGCACTGTTTGTGAGAATATCAAGAATTCTCCACTTGGGGAAGTTGAATTTTCCCCCTTTCTCACTATTCCCCCAAGGGAACTTTGCAAATACTTTTTTATTCACTGTTCAAATCACTCTGGGATTTATGGGACATCACCTACAAAATCTCATGCCCTACTCAAGGTTCCATGTACTTATGGTGTTCAATTAAGCTGTCCACATAAGTTATATTAGGAAATGCACTTAGTCAAAATATAAATTTTGTACCAAATAAATATTTTTGCTCCAGTTCACACATAATTTAAAGTTTTAAAATATTAATTACCATCTATTTTCAACACTCTGCAATATTGACATTCCCTTTTTTCTTCCTCATGCAAAAACATTTTTAAATTTGTACATTTAGTCACTATTGTTATACACACTAGGCATTCCTAGATTATACCATCTCAGTTTTGATTGTATATCTTTCCTTCTGATTTCATTTGTGCCCCCAGAACTCCTCCCTCCTGTCATTCTCACATTCAGCATCATTCAGTATTCTAACATTATTGTATTACAGTTAGGTATCATTGTGCTATCCATTTCTGGATTTTTCCAATCAGTTCCATTGCACAATTTGTATCTCTTCAGTTCCAATTACCCAATATCTACCCTATTTCTATCCCCTATTGACCTCTGCTCTTAACTGAAATTACCCAAGTTCACTCATTAATGTTAGTTCATATCAATGAGAACATACAGTATTTGTCCTTTTGTTTCTGTCTAATCTCACTCAGCATAATGTACTTAAGGTTCATCCATGTTGTTACATACTTCATAACTTATTCTGTCTTACAGTTGCATAATATTCCATTGCATGTATATACCACAGCTTGTTTAGCCACTCGTCTGTTGATGGACATTTGGGTTATTTCCATCTCTTGGCAAATTGTAAATAATGCTGCTATAAACACTGGTGTGCAAATGTCCATTTGTGTCTTTGCCCTCATGTCCTCTGAGTAGATACCTAGCAATGGTATTGCTGAGTCATATGGCAGTTCTATGCTTAGCTTCCTGAGGAACCACCAAACTGCCTTCCACAGCAGTTGTACCATTTGACATTCCCACCAACTGTGAATAAGTGTGCCTCTTTCTCCACATCCTCTCCAGCTCTTGTCGTTTTCTGTTTTGTTGATAATGGCCATTCTGGTGGGTGTGAGATGATATCTCATTGTGGTTTTGATTTGCATTTCCCTAATAGCCGGGGAAGTTGAGCATCTTTTCATGTGCTTTTTGGCCATTTGTATTTCCTCTTCTGAGAAGTATTTACCCATTGTTCAAGTCTTTGCCTATTTTATAATTGGGTTGTCTGTCTTTTTGTAGTTGAGTTGAACAATCTCTTCATATATTCTGGATACTAGAATTTTATCTGATATATCATTTCCAAATATTGTCTCCCATTGTGTAGGCTGTCTTTTTACTTTCATGATGAACTTCTTTGATGCACAAAAGTGTTTAATTTTGAGGAGTTCCCATTTCTTTGTTTCTTTCTCCAATGATCGTGCTTTGGGTATAAGGTCTAGGAAACTGCCTCCTATTATAAGATTTATAAGAGATTTCCCTACATTTTCTTCTAACAATTTTATGGTCTTACATCTAATGTTTAGGTCTTTGATCAATTTTTAGTTAATTTTTGTATAGAGTGTGAGATATGGATCCTCTTCTGCATGTGGATATCCATTTCTCTAGGCACCATTTATTGAAGAGACTGTTCTGTCCCAGGTGAGTTGGCTTAACTGCCTTATCAAAGATCAATTGTCCATAGATGAGAGGGTCTATATCTGAACACTCTATTCGAGTCCATTGGTCAGTATATCTATCTTTATGCCAGTACCATGATGCTTTGACCACTGTGGCTTCATAATACAGCTTAAAGTCACGTAGCATGAGACCTCTGACTTCATTTTTCTTTCTCAGGATACTTTTAGCTATTGAGGGCACTTGCCTTTCCAGATAAATTTGGTTTTTGGTTTTTCTCTTTCTGAAAAGTAAGTTTTGGGGATTTTCATTGGTATTGCATTGAATCTGTATATCCATTTAGGTAGAATTGACATCTTAACTATATTTAGTCTTTGAATCCATGAACATGGTATGCCCTTCCATTTATTTAGGTCTTCTGTGATTTCTTTTAACAATTTATAGTAGTTTTCTCTGTATAGGTCTTTTGTCTCATTAGGTAAATTTATTCCTAAATATTTTATTCTTTTTGGTTGCAATTGTAAATGGAATTTTTTTCATGATTTCTCCCTCAGATTGTTCATTACTAGTGTATAGAAACACCACAGATTTTTGAGTGTTGATCTTGCAACCTGCTACTTTGCAGTACTCATTTATTAGCTCTAATAGTTTTATTGTGGATTTTTCGGTGTTTTCGACATGTGATATCATATCATCTGCAAACAGTGAGAGTTTTACTTCTTCCTTTCCAATTTTGATGCCTCGTATTTCTTTTTCTTGTCTAATTGCTCTGGCTAGAACTTCCAACACAATGTTGAATAACAGTGGTGATAGTGGACATCCTTGTCTTGTTCCTGATCTTAGGGGGAAAGTTTTCAGTCTTTCCCCATTGAGGATGTCATTAGTTGTGGATTTTTCAAATATTCTCTTTATCACGTTGAGGAAGTTCCCATCTGTTCCTATCCTTTGAAATGTTTTCAACAGGAAAGGATGTTGAATTTTTTCAAATGCCTTTTTTGCATCAATCGAGATTACCATGTGGTTTTTCTCCTTTGATTTGTTGATATGGTGTATTACATTAATTTACTTTCTTATATTGAACCATGCTTGCATACCTGGGATGAATCCTACTTGGTCATGGTGTATAATTCTTTTAATATGCTGTTGGATTCAATTTGCAAGAATTTTGTTGAGGATTTTTGCATCTATATTCATAGGAGAGATTGGTCTGCAGTTTTCTTTTTTTGTAGTATCTTTGTATGGCTTTGGTATGAGGGTGATGTTGGCTTCATAGAATGAGTTAGGTAGCTTTCCCTCCTCTGCAATGTTTTTGAAGAGTTTGAGCAGGACTGGTACTAATTCTTTCTTGAGTGTTTGGTAGAATTCACATGTGAAGCCATCTGGTCCTGGACTTTTCTTTTTGGGGAGTTTCTTAATGACTGATTCAGTTTCTTTACTTGTGATTGGTTTGGTGAGGTCGTCTGTTTCTTCTCAGGTCAATGTTGGTTGTTCATGCCTTTCTAGGAAGTTGTCCATTTCATCTACATTGTTGAGTTTATTAGCATAAAGTGTTCATAGTATCCTGTCATTACTTCCTTTATTTCTGTGGGGTCAGTGGTTATGTCTCCTCTTCCATTTCTGATTTTATTTATTTGCATTCTCTCTCTTCTTCTTTCTGTCAACTTCTCTAAGGGTCCATCAACCTTATTTATTTTCTCATAGATCCAACTTCTGGTTTTGTTGATTTTCTCAATTGCTTTCATATTCTCAATTTCATTTATTTCTGCTATAATCTTCATTATTTCTTTCCTTTTGCTTGCTTTGGGGTGAGTTTGCTGTTCTTTCTCTAGTTCTTCCAAGTGGATAATTAAGTGCTCGATTTTTGCTCTTTCTTCTTTTTTGATATAGGCATTTAGGGCAATAAATTTCCCTCTTAGCACTGCCTTTGCCGCATCCCATGAATTTTGATATGTTGTGTTTTCATTTTCATTTGCCTCGAGATATGTACTGATTTCTGTTGTAATTTCTTCCTTGACCCACTGGTTGTTTAAGAGTATGTTGTTGAGCCTCCATATATTTGTGAATTTTCTGGCATTCGACCTATTATTGATTTCCAACTTCATTCCTTTATGATCTGAGAAAGTGTTTTGTATCATTTCAATCTTTTTAAAATTTATTGAGACTTGTTTTGTGACCCAGCGTATGGTCTATCCTTGAGAATGATCCATGAGCACTTGAATAAAAGGTTTATCCTGCTGTTATGGGGTATAATATTCTATAAATGTCTGTTAAGTCTAGCTCATTTATTGTATTATTCAAATTCTCTGTTTCTTTATTGATCTCTGTCTAGATGTTCTGTCCTTTGATGAGTGTGGGGAATTGAAGTCTCCACCTATTATGGTACATGTGTCTATTTCTCTTTTCAGTGTTTGCCTCATGTATTTTGGAGCATTCTGACTCGGTGCATAAATATTTATGATTGTTATGTCTTCTTGCTGAGTTGTTCCTTTTATTAATACATAGTCTCCTTCTTTGTCTCTTTTAACTGTTTTATATTTGAAGTCTAATTTGTTGGATATTAGTATGGTTACTTCTGCTCTTTTCTAATTGTTATTTGCATGAAATATCTTTTCCCAACCTTTCATTTTCAACCTATGTTTATCCTTGTATCTACGACGTGTTTCCTATAGAAAACATATACATGAGTCCTGGTTTTTAATCCATTCTGCCAGTCTATGTCTTTTGATTGGGGAGTTTAACCCATTAACATTTACTGTTATTAATGTACAGGCAGTACTTTCTTCTACCATTTTGCCTTTTGGATTTTATATGTCATATCTAATTTTCCTTCTTTTTACCTTTACTCATAGTCTTCATTTCTACACTCTTCTCCATACCTCTCTCTTCTGTCTTTTCTTATCTGTCTCTAGTGCTCCCTTTAGTATTTCTTGCAGAGCCGATCTCTTGGTCACAAATTCTCTCAGCAATTTCTTGCGTGAAAATGTTTTAATTTCTCCCTCATTTTTGAAGGACAGTTTTGCTGGATATAGAATTCTTGGTTGGCAGTTTTTCCTCTTTTATTATTTTAAATATAGCATCCCCCTGTCTTCTTGCCTCTATGGTTTCTGCTGAGAAGTCTATGCATAGTCTTATTGGGCTTCTGTTGTATGTGATGATTGCTTTTCTCTTGATGCTTTGAAGGTTCTCTTTCTGTTGACATTTGACATTCTGATTAGTAAGTGTCTTAAAGTACTTCTATTAGGGTCTATTCTGTTTGGGATACGCTGTACTTCTTGAATCTGTAATTTTAAGTCTCTCATAAGAGCTGGGAAATTTTCAGTAATAATTTCCTCCATTAGTTTTCCTCCTCCTTTTCCCTTCTCTTCTCCTTCTGGGATACCCACAACACATCTGTTCATGCACTTCATGTTGTCATTTTGTTCCCTGAATCCCTGCTTGTATTTTTCCATTCTTTTCTCCATGTTTTCTTTTGCTTGTCTGATTTCAGATGTCCCATCCTTCAGTTCACTAATCCAATGTTCTGCCTCTTGAAATCTGACATTCTAGGTTTCCATTGTTTTTTTTTCATCTCTTCTACTGTGCCTTTCATTCCCACAAGTTCCAGGATTGGTTTTTTCAGACTTTTGATTTCTTCTTTTTGTTCATTCCTTGCCTTCTTTATATCCTCCGTCAATTCACTGATTTGATTTTTGATTAGGTTTTCCATGTCTACTTGGACATTCTGAATTAATTGTTTCAACTCCTGTATCTCATTTGAATGGTTGGTTTGCTCCTTTGATTGGGCCATATCTTCAGTTTTCCTAGTATGATTCGTTATTTTTTGCTGGCGTCTAGGTGGACGACTTTGTTGTACAACTGTTCTTTGACATTCAGTTCAGCTTATTCTGGACTTGTAGCTTAGGTTTTGTTTAACAGATCAGAGACTCACCTGCATCAATTTTCTCTGACAGTGAGACCCATCAGATTGAAATTCTTTCCTATGAAGCCTCTAGGCTCTCCATTTTTGTGCAGTTTGTGGGGCTTGTCTGCCTGCAGGTCACACCAGCATAAGGTGATGCAGTATCTTTAACTTCAGCAGACTCTCCCTGCTGGGGGCATGGTGGAGATATAGGAGAGGGTGTAGTTTGGTTTTAATTACTTCCCTTTTCCAGACCCTGTGGTCTGCACTCCTTGAGTTAAGGATTCCACCTGAGCTCAGCCCCACCCCTCTCCTGGGGAAGGCACAGGTTCGTTCCAGAAAAACATTCAAACAAGCTTAGTTCTGCCTATGTTTGGGGCAGTGGAGCCCGAGAAGCCTTGCAGCTGTATCCAGAAGCAGTCAAGCCATAGAAACACAGCCACCAAAACGAAAGAGAAAAATCCTTTTTAGACCAGGAGCCCTGTTCCTTGTGTTTGCCAATCAAGAGCTTAAGTGCATACGTTGCTCTATCTCCAGGTCCTATATGTCTTCTCCTTTCCTTCAGGTCCCAGACCTTTTCAAATCCAAAAAAACCTCTGTTTTTTATTCTTTTTCCATCAGCCCTGTCCCCTTTGTGCTGGGGCAAAATCCAGCGACCTCCACTTTTACTCGAGGTTAAGCTGAGCTGTGACCTATTTTTTGTAGTCAGAATGTGTTAATTCCAGAAGTGGAGTTTGGTTGCACTCAGCCCCTGCTGCTGGTAAAGTCTCTTTCCTTTCCCTATTGGGAAGCAGCCTGTTGGCTAGGGGCACCGGCCGCCATGGTTTGGGCAACTCATGGTTCTGGGTGGGCTCGCAGCCGGTGCAGCTGGTCCAGACAGGCATATGCTGTATGTCTGGTCACTGCCGTGGCCCCGGCAGTTGTTCTGTACTGTTCCTGGCTATTTAATAGCTGCTCTGCAGGACAAACTAAATCCCACACCTCACTAAGCCACCATCTTGGCCCCTCCTCTCAGGTGATGCCTTCTTGCTCCTTCTTACTTTTTTTATCTTTTAAGCTACGCTTACTGGATATCTTCAATTCTGTGCCCTCCTCCAGACTTCCCTCTCCTGTCTTTTTTTTTTCAACTGGCAGAATACCCTTTAGTATTGCTTATAAGGCCAGTCTCTTGTTGACAAATTCTTTCAGGATTTGTTTCTCTGTGAAAATTTTAATCTCTGTCTCAGTTTTGAAACACAATTTGGTCACGAACAGATTTCTTGCCTGAAAGTCTTTGACTTTTAGCATCTTAAATATATCATACCACTCCCTTCTTGCCTCCATAGTGCCAGTTGAATAGTTTGAACTCTTAAATATGTCATACCACCATCTTCTTGCGTCCATAGTGCTTGTTGGGTAGTCTGAACGTACATACCCTTGTATGCAGTAGACTGATTTTCTCTTGCCGCTTTCAGGATTTTCTGCTTCTCTTCATCATTTGACAGACTAATTATTACGTGTCTTGGGGAAGACCTATTTGGATTCATTTTCTTTGGAGTTTGTTTAGCTTCTTTGATTTGCATATTTATGTCCTTTATTAGAGTAGGGAAGTTTTCCCCTATTATATCCTCATGAATCTTCCTATCTCTTTACTATTCTCTTCTCCTTCTGACACACCAATAATTCTTTTTCTTTTTTTCCTTTTCTTTGCATGGGCAGGCACCGGAATTTGAACTTGGGTCTCCAGCATGGCAGGTGAGAATTCTGCCTGCTGAGCACCATCACACCAATCACCAATAATTCTTATATTTGTGCAATTTGTTTTGTTCATCATTTCCCCGATATCCAATTCAGATTTTCCATCTTTTTTTTGCCATTTGCTGTTTTGAATATGTGAAATCAGTTTTCCTGTCCTCTTGTTTGTTTAGTCTTTCTTCTGCCTCCTGAAACCTGCTGTTTTGTGTTTGTAGTATGTATTTTATTTGATCTACAGCATCTTTAATCTCTGCGATATCTGCTATGTTTCTATTTATTCCTTCAAATTCCACTCTCTTCTAGTGTCTTCTTGATCTCCTTCACGCCATTACCCATCCCATTTTTTTTTATTTAGTAGAGTTATATGAACATCTTTGATTAGTTGTTCCAAAGTCTGTCTTCTCTGGTGTTTTAATTTGGTCATTAGGCTGGGCTATATCTGTCTGAATCATGATATGCCCAGTGATATTCTGTTGTCTTTGAGGCATGTAAATATCTTGATAGGTTTACTTTGGAAGCTGATTTCCTTCAGTAGTCTAAAAGTTTGTGTTTCCAGGATGGATGTGGAGTAGGACGTGGGGCGCAGGGCAGGGCAGAACAGTGTGGTGCTGCATTGCAGCACAGGTATAGACACAGGTTGGGGATGCTATGCTGGTGACTGTGATCATGGGGTGCAAGTTGTGGGGTTTTGGAGGTGCAGTGTGGGAACTGAGGGTATGGGGTTCAGCTTAGGCAGACTTTGGAGCCCAGGAGCAGGGTGTGGCCTGGGGTACACAGAGGTAGAGCATCATGGGAGTTGGATGGGGAAGTTGTGTGAATTTACAAGGACTGATGTGCAGATAGGTGGGTGCATGGATTTGGGAGTCATCAGTATCAGGGTGTAGGGCAGGTGGCACAGAGGTCGGGGCACAGAGGGGAGGGTCAGGGTGCGGATGTGTCCTTGTTCAGGAAGAGGGGTCTGGAGGTCCTGGATGCAGATATGGGAGCACGTATGGGCCAGCACAGGTCACCAGGGTTGCAGAACATGGGTCAGGGGGGTGGGGGAGGAGTGCACCAGGTGGGTGGTCCCCTGGTGCAAGTGCACACGTGTGGAGTGGCTTGGAACAGATGTGCATGCATGTGCAGGGCAGTGGCTATATAGCAGAGATTTGCCTATGAGCACCTGCCAGGTATGGGAGCAGGGTACTTGAGCTGTGGGTTGGGGCAAGTGTGCACCTTTGTAGGGCAGGAGGTTGGGGTGCAGGGGGCAAGAAGTCAGTACAGGAATGCATGGGCTCCCAATGGCAAGTAGCATGTGACTGCGTGGGTGGTCTGTTCTAGGGTTAGGGCCCTTGTGTGAGCATGCGCAGAGCCCAGGGTCAACGGGCTGGGGTTGCATCTGCATGGGATAGGAGTGGATGTGGCCTGGCTGCACAAGTCAGTGCTTGCCCAGAGCTGGGGGGTCATGGCTTGGGGCTGTGTGTGCTCAGTGCTGGGAGGGCCTGGGAAGACTGTAAACTGATGTACATGTGCAGAGAGCTCAGAGGGGATGGGATAGGGTTATGTGGCTGTATGAGGTGGGGGTGGGTGTAACCTAGGTATGAAGGTGTGTGCCTGGAGCCTTTATGCACTGGTGACTGACTGCATGTGCCAGGGAGGGGGAGGTAGGGTTCAGGAGGGGCAGGGAGAGACTGCACTTGTGCAAGAGAGGTGGGTTGGTTTGGGGCAGATGTGTGTGCGCTTGGGGTAGGGATGTGGTGCAGGTACGCATGGGGGTGTGATGAGGTGGGTGCACTTGGAGCATGGGGAGGAGGGGTGAGTGATGGGGTTCAAGTGTGTGGAGTGGGGGTTGAGTTGCAGGTCATGGGGCTGCACCAGTGAGGGTAGTGTATTCAAGGAACGTGGCTTGGCTTACTTCCTAGTCCCTGTCTCCCTGTCCCTGAACACCTGAGGGCTCCAGGCTTGCATTTGGAAAGGGGCACATTAGGCTGTTGCACCAGCTGGATGGTGTTTGGCTCTCCACATCTCAATTACTCAGCTTTTGCAACCAGGACCTCCCTATGTGGTGTAAAATACCCTCCCAGACCTTACACCCTGGAAATCGCTGTCCCAGTCGCCCTCCCATCCCTTCTCTAGCTGTTCCTTGGAGCAGGGGCAAACTGGACGTATCCTATTCTGCCATCTTCCTGGAACTCCTCCCCAAATCATTTTATGAAGTGAGTGTATAACTATGATACCAAGACAGAGAAAGACATTAAGTGGAAGGAGAATTAGGGGTCCAATTCACTCATGAATATAGATAAAAGATTCTAATCAAAATAATAATAAATTGATTCTAGCGATATTAAAAAAGATAATTCATGGAGATGGATTTATTTCAGATATGCAAGAGTTTATTTCAGAAATGCTAGGAGTATAAATTTTAGGTATCTATGTGAGGATTCTTGACATGTGAGATTAATAGCCTAGAAAATCTATTAATGTTATTCACCACATTATTATATCATCTCAATAGATACAGCAAAAGCATTTGAGAAAGTTTATCATGTATTCATGCTTTAAAACAAACTTTAGCAAACTATGTAGAGAAGAAGACTTCTTTAATTTGGTAAAGGAGATATACAGAAAGCCTATTGCAATAATCGTAATACTGGAATTTCAAAAGCATCTTTTTAAAATCAGGGATAAGATAGAGCTGCCTACTAGCACCACTTCTATTTAATGTTTTATAGGATACTCAAGCAAGAGAGTAAGACAAGATAAGGAAATGTAACTTGTAAAGATTTAAAAGGAAGAAACAAAACTATATTGTTCTCAGTTTGTACGACTATCAGTTTCTCAGATTACATGACTTTGTACTATATGGTACCTCCATTTCTTGGAATATGAAGAGCTAAATTATTTCAATTCAAATCCCTGTTCAGTTGTGAATAAAATTTTGTTCAAAATCTTCTTAAAAACAGCCAGAAGATTACTTGATCATAACAAATTGAAAGACCAGAATCTAAGATGACAGTGGGAACAGGGAAATATAAGCTACACTCTGAGGGCACTTTTGTTCTTAAGAAATTTCGCAAACCAGGTGACTAGAACTTTAGTCTTTCACAGTCACAAGGTGATAGATAGGACAGAAGTTATTATCCAGGGCTTGCCCATGATGGTAATCTAGTAGGAAAACCTCCTTCTATAAAATTGTGAACCTCAAAGAGCTATACTCTTGAATAAGGATAAGTAGACATTAAATCCATCCCACCAATTTCACTCCTCCAGAAGACTGAATGAAAAGTTGCCTTGCCACTGAAAAAAGTGTGGGGACAAGAGTAATAGTCCCTAAGAAGTTGTTAACACATGCTGTACCTCACACACATTTGCATTCTAAATTTATCACCAGGGTTGAACCGAAAACTTCAAGAAGATATTGTAATTTAAAATGGTACCTGACAGGCAGTGCCCCTAAGTGCTTGGCAAAAGGGGATAGAAGTGCTTTCTGGAGGAAAGTACCTTCATACTAGCCCTCAAGTGAAAATACAACATACCAAAACTTATGAGATGCAGTGAGAGCAGCGCTCAGAGGGAAATGTATAGCTGTAAATGCATACATTAAGCAGCTGTAGCACTGAAATGTCCCTAAGAAAAACCATCTAGGAAATTTTTTTTCCAAAAGAAGATATGAAATCAATAAATTAACTTCAGACCTCTAGAAACTAGTAAAAAGGATCAAACTAAACACAAGGCTAGCAGAATGAAGGAAATAAAGATTAGAGAGGAGATAAATAATATAGAGAATAGAGAAACAATAGACAGAAGAGAGAATCAGTGAAACCAAAAGTTGGTTCTTTGAAAAGTTAAAATTGAGAAGCTTTTAACTGGACCAAGAAAAAAAGAAAACAAGGATATCTAAAATCATAAAAGAAAATGGAGACAATACCTTTGAGACCTTAGAGAAATAAAACGAGACTTTAAAGATACCTTAAAGACCTTACAGAAATTTTTAAAAATGTGTATAAGAAAATACTTTGAACAATTTTACACTAACAAATTAGATAGCCTAGATGATATGGACAAATTCTTAGAAATACACAGATTGCCAAATTAAATGCAAGAAGAAATAGAACATCTGAACAGAAGAATAAAAAAAGATTGAATCAGGAATCGAAAAACCTCCAAAAAAAGAGAGAGAATTTCAGAACCAGATAGCTTCACTGGTGAATTTTACCAAATCTTTTAAGAAGAATTAACAGCGATCCTTCCTAAACTCTTCCAAAAATTAGAAGAGGAGGGAATGCTTCCCATCTCATTCTATGAGGCCAGCATTATTCCATCACCAAAACCTGACAACGATATCACAAGGAAACTCCAGACCAATAGACTTCATGAACATAAATGCAAAAATTCTGAATAAAACTTTAGTGAATTTATTTCCAACAATATACAAAAGTATGATACATCATGAACAAAGGAGTTTAAGATTAGTTTAATATAATATCTATCAATGTAATCCACCATATTAACTGATGGAAAAAGAAAAATCACATGATCACCACTATAGATCCAGATGAAGGATTTGACAAAACACAACATCCATTCCTGATAAAAAGTCTCAACAAGCTAGGAATAGAAGGAAATTTCCTTAACTTGATAAAAAGCATGCCTTAGTTTCCTAGAGCTGCTATAACAAAGTACCCCGAAATGGGTGGCATAAAACAACTAAATTTATTGTCTTCACTCTTATGGAGGCTAGAAGGTCAAATCAGTATGTCAGCAGGGCCAAGCTTCCTCTGACATCTGTTCTGAGGGAGACTTGCCAGGAATCCATGGAATTCTTTGGCTTATGTACAAATTTACTCTCTGTGGTGGTTTAAAGTGGTATGTGCACCAGAAAAACATGTTTTTTTTTAAATTTAACTCATTCCTGTGGGTGTGAACTCATTGTAAGTAGGACCTTTTAATGAGGTTACTTCAGTTAAGAAGGTTTGGCCCATCTCAACCTGGATAGTTCTTAGTCCTATTTCTGGAGTTCTTTATCAGTGGAGTAAAATTCAGAAAGACAGAGAGAGAAAGCCACAGAGGCAGCAGCCAGAAGCTGAACATCAATGGAATTGGGAAGAGAAGGGAGAGACCTGGAGATGTCACAATGTGCCTTGCCATATAACAAACTAAGAACCGAAGATTGCCAGCAGCCCGCCCCAGAAAACCTGGCTTTGGGAAGAAAGCATTGCCTTCATGATATCTTGATTTGGAATTTTTCCCAGCCTCAAACTGTGAGTGAATAAATTCTCATTTTATAACCCAACCCATTTCATGGTATTTGTTTTAGCAGCCCAGGAAACTAAAACAGATTTTGCTGCCAGGAGAGTGGGGTTTTGCTATTGCAAATACTAAACATGTGGTAAATGGCTTTGGAATTGGGTAGTAGGTAGAGGCTGGAATAATTGTGAGGTGTTTGATAGAAAAGGCCTATAATTCTTTGAAGAGAATGTTGGTAGAAATATGGATGCTAAAGTTACTTCTGATACACCTTTAGATGAAAATGAATGTGTTGTTGGAAACTGAAGGAATGGCAGAGAACTTGGTGAATTGAGTTCTGATGGATGAAAGGCAGAACTTGAGAGTGATGAACTTGGATGTTTAGCTGAGTTTTCCAAGCTGTGTGTGGAAAGTACAGCCTGTTTTCTCCTTGCAGCATGTAGTGAAATGAGAGAGGAAAGGAATAAGCTGAGAACTGAACTCCTCAAAGAAATCAGAAATTGATGGTTTGGAAAATTCTGAGTTTCCAGAATGTGGGTCCCAAGAAAATAGTACTCCATGTGCTGGTTTGACCGAACATGGAACCAGTTAACAACTTCTGTGGAAGTCAGGATTGGACATGCAATTATCCAGGAAGTTCATATATACAAATGAATATAGAAAGTTCATTTGTCTGACAGTTTGTACCCCGTGAACTACAAGAAACACCAATCAAATTTTTTCAGTTTGTGTAAACAGAACCACTGCCAGCATGGACTATAAGGAACAGAGAAGGGACAAATTGAAGGAAATATCACTTCAAAGACAGAACCACGGAAGCTGAAGTCAGGACTGAAGACATCTTGGGCTAAGAGAGTGGACCCTCCTATGTGTGTGGAAATGGTGATTCTACCCCAGTGCTTGGAGAGGGTGGCTTTTCTGCCTCATTGCTCAGGAATGGTCCTGGCACCTCATTGCTCAGAGAAGGTAGAGCTTGTGTCCCAGGGATTGCAGGGAGTCTGGACACCACCCCAGTGCTCTGAGTTGATGGAGCCTTCACCCCAGTGTTCAGTGAGAGCCTAGCTGCTGCACAAGTACTTGGAAGGTGTAGGGCTGCCACTTCATCAGGCCTGGAGGACAAAATATTGATTCATAGATAACTTAAACTTTACAATTCTAATGGAGTATGCTCTGCTGGGTTTTGGAATTATTTGGGATCTGTAACCCCTGTTTTCTTTCCAGTTTCTCCCTATGAGAATGGGGATGCTTATCCTATGCCTGTCCATCCATTGTAATTTGGAAGCAGGTAACTTATTCTCTAGGTTCCACAGATCCACAGACAGGGGATTTGTATCCAGTCAAACACTCATAACTGATTTTGAGGAGATGTTGTACTAAGCCTTGTTTTGGAAATGACTTAAGTCTTTTGGGATATTGTGATATAGTAAAAGCATTTTGCATATAGAAAGAACATGTCTTTTGGGGATCCAGAAGGTGGAGTGTAGTTTGAAGCTGAATATATCCCCCAAAAAATGTTCTTAAATTTAACCCATTCCTGTGGTTGTGAACCCATTGTAAGTAAGACCTGTTGATGAGGTTACTTCAGTCAAGGTATGGCCTAACTCAATCAGGATGCGTCTTCATCCTGATGCTGGAGTCCTTTATAAGCAGAGTGAAATTCAGACACAGAGAGAAAACTACAGAAATAACAGCCAGAAGCTGAACATTAGGGGAATCCAAAAGAGAAAGGAGAGAGAAACCAAGGATTGCTGGTAACCATCCCAGAGCATTAGTCTTTGGGAAGAAAACATCACCTTGATGATGCCTTGATTTGGACTTTTTTCCAGCCTCAACTCAGCCCATTTCTTGGTATTTGAACAGCCCATGAAACTAAAATACTATCCTTATAAGGACAGCAATCAAATTCTATTAGGGCCCACCCTAATCCAGTTTGTCTTCATCTTAACTGATGACATCTTCAGAGATCCTTTTTCCAAATAGAATCAAATTCATGAGTCTTGGTAGGACTTGAAGATATGTTTTTGGTATATACAATTCATTCCATAATAGTGTGCCACCAACAAACCGTGCATCTAAAATTATATTTAAAGGTGAAAGACTCAAAGTTTTCATTCTAAGTCCATGAATAATGCAAGGATGTCCTGTTTCACCACTTATATTCAGCAATAGACTTGGGGTTCTAGCCATTGCAATAAGGCAAGAAAGAGGCATCCACATAGGGAAGGAAGAATTACAGTTGTCTTTATTTTCTGAGTATATGATTGTCTAAGTAGAAAATGTGAAGGAATCTACAGAAAAGCAATTGGAAGTAGTAAGTGAATTTAGCAAGTATGCAGGAATAGACAAAAATCAGTTGTATTTCCATATACTAGCAGCAATCAGAATTTGAAATGGAAAAACAATGTCATTAGCAGTAGCATTCCAAATATGAAATACTTAAGAATTAATTATGAAAGATGTGCAAGACCCTTATACTGAAAACTAAAAAACATTGCTGAGAAAAATAAGTGTAGAGATATATTGTGTTCATGAATCAGAAAGAAGACTCAGTGTTGTGAAGATATCAGTTATCCCCAAATCTATCTACAGATTCAACACAATTCCAATAAAAATACCAGTATGCAGTTTTTTAAATTGACAAACTTTCTCAAATTTACATGGAAATATAAAAATTTATTTATAGTTGTCATGTTCTCATTTAGTTTTACAGCAATGGTATTTTAGTGATATGGGTTGACTGAGCTTTCCTAATTCATTTTACTTATTATTTTAATTCTTACTATTAAATATATCCTACATAAAAATATATAATATTATATATAATATATAACTATATGTTATATTAATATATATATTATATTATATAAATAATATATAAAATAGTAATATTTGGCTAATCCAGGAAGATAGATTAGCCAAAATAAGTTCAAACCAAAACAGAGTTGGAGGAGTTGCACTAGCTTATTTTCAAGACTTATTATAATGCCACAATAGTCAAGACTGTGGGTGTTTGGCATAAAGATAGAAAAATTTATCAACTTTTGCTAGCACCTGGAACTGTGGTAGGCCAACTTGACAGCTTGCAAGTGTGGTAAAATCTGAGACCGTTCACAATTTTTGACATGAAGTCCTTCAATGTTATTATTAATGATCTATTTCTTAAACTGGGCTGTTAATACACAAGCGCTCAATTTTTGTTTGTTCTTTATATTTTACATATGAATTACATATCATTTTTATGTAGGATATATTTAATAGTAAGAATAAAAATAATAAGTAAAATGAATTAGGAAAGCTCAGTCAACCCAGGTCACTAAAATACCATTGCTGTCAAACTAAATGAGAATATGACAACTATAAATAATTGTTAAAATGATCACAAAATCTAGGAGTATTCTTTACTCCAATATACTTTGCCATTATCTGTGGGTCCTTACTCCATGTTATAGAAATTGTACCTAGAAATCATTGTTGATATGCATGTGTGAGTTTTATTAAAGAAAAATGATGATGTAGGCCTTGGCCCTACATCAAAAACTTGGGAAAAGAATGTATTTTTAAATTTTTTAAATTAAAATTAAATTTCTAAGGTATACATGTATCCTTCTTTATTTCTCCTCCTTTAGCAGAGACTTAAATTAGTCAACCAAGTATCTGTCTCTATTATATTGGTAAGTGGACTTGTACTATATTTTAATTATTGTAACAAAGTCCCTGGATAAATATTGCTTGGATGTCTGGCTTTTCATTTAAGTAAAAGCGCAAGAGCTTGGAGAGAGCTACAAATCTCGACGGTACCCAAAGTCTCATTTTCAGCTCTGAGTACACCAGGAAACCTGACATTGATTTTGGTTTAAGATGAACTACTCAAGCAGACAGGATAATTTTAGAGGCGATTGCATATTTGTATATGAGATTTCAGTTGAAGATATAGGACTTCAGTAATAAGACTCAGTATTTCTTGAAATTTGACTAACAAAATGCCTCCACTTTTCCCTTGACTAATTCTTGCCTTATAATCGCTTACATTGCTTCATGTTTCCCTCTTTCCTGACAGGTGGAACTCAGTGGGGATAATGAGCTGAAGTGAGAGAAAAAGAGAGATTAAAGGGAGGAAAGTAGAGAGAAATTGGAAAAGAAATAAGGGAAACAAGGATGAAAGAAGGAAGGGGCCATCCAGGAAAAATTAGTAAAGATAGGAGAACAGAGAGAAATAGGTAGAAGGAATAAAAAAAAAAAACAAGAGTAGAAAGACTGTGGTTATGGTGATGATAGTGATTTCTAATAAGACTTTCTGCCATTTAATATTCTCCTCCTATTTACCAAACGCTTTTCCTATATCATTTAATCCATACAACAATCTTATGAAATAGGTCTTTTTATTCTTATTTTATAAATGGGGAAAAAGAGACTAAAAGAATTTAAGTAATTTGCTCCAGGGTGGTAGAGTCTGGATTTGAATCCAGGTCTTTTTTGTTTTTAGAGCCCATAATTAGTGCACTGCATCAGGTTACCTCTGTTTGATACTGAAACAACAGGTTGAAAGGCAGAAATGTAAGCTAAACAGCTTACATGGCATCATATAAACAGAAGTAACACACTACACGAAAAACCTACCCTTATCCCTAGCTTTGTTTTCCTTCATTACCTCCCCTCATGCTCATTGCCACTTAGTAGATTGAATTAGGTTCAAGTGCTGTAAGGGAGATAAGCAGGCAGAAAAATAAAGCCCTAACCTCATATTTCACTTTTACTGGAGTGTTCAGTTCAAGCAAATAGCTTACCTACCTCTGATCTCATGAAGAGCTCAATGTCTAGTTCCCCCATAGAAACTCAGTCCAAACGAGCATTTACTAAACTTTTGGGGGCAATGGACTCCTGTGAGATTCAGAAGAAAGCTAAAAGACCTTCTCTCAAGAAATATGCACGTACATGTGCTATTTTGCTTGCAATTTCAGTAGTTTTATAGACCCACTCAAAGTCCTAAGGTTTGCATCTGAGATGAGATGAATGTCTTAGGGTCTGGAACTGCAAAGACAGTAACAGGGAAATTTGACACAGAGGATGAGCACAGGTCTAGCATCCTGGCTCTGTTAGGACTCTGATGAGTCCTTCTCAAATTCAAGGGCAGATACAGTGGTCTTCCCTCCCATATTAAGACATACCCCTATGAAAAGTTTGATGCAAGAACTTAAGAGTAAATTTCTACCTAGGCTCAAATTTGGTGATATGTACTAAGGAAGATGATCCATTATTTCATAACATTAAATTCTTTGTATACTCCACTGCCCACTGGTGGTCAAGGAAAAATTCTTTGCCTTGAGTATTTATTAGCCAGTAGTAGTAGTAGCTAGATAGCTTACTCTGAATTTCAAAATAGTTCTTCTAATTAGACTTTGTTTGCATTTGAGTTTGATTTTTTAAAACTCATGTTTTCCACCAAAGATTTGATGAGTACTTGTCTTGGGGAAATAAGGGCATATGGTAAATAAGAGTCCAGAAGCTGCAGCTAGTTTGCTGTGATATTGCTGCTGTGGGTAAAGTGGTTTTTTCTGTGGCCTGAGTATTTTCATCTGGAACATGAGGGATTTGGACTACTGACAGTAATTTTCAAATTTCTTTCAAAATTTTTTAGTAGTGAATGCCTTTTGTCAATAGATCTCAATGCAGAATGCCAATATAAATAAAAGTAAAGTTTCTATGATTAAAAAGCAATTATGGTGGTGGTGAGGGTTTAGTCTCCCTCCCAATTGGCCTCCTTCTCTAGCCTCCCCATCCCCAACCACCAAAACACCAATGAAGGACATCCATAAAATATAGTTTGAAAAATGAAGTTGACCAACAGCATTCAATGGTCAAGAGCATGCGCTTTGAAGTCAAATAGACTAGTTCTCTAGTCCTGGCATCACCAGTTACTAGCTCCATGACCTGAGGCAGATACTTAAATCCCTCTATGCTTTGATTATTCCATCTGAGGAGAGAGGATGATGAATAGCTCCCACCCCTAAGGTGATTGTGAAGGTTCAATGAGTGATACATATAAAGCAATTAGCTCTCTGTCTATCACATCGTGAATGCTCAGTAAATGTTTACTATTATAATTGTGGTAGTTTGAAGTTGGGTTTATAAAGAAAAGGTCATGTTCTTTTAATCCATCCCTGTGGGTACAGACTTATTATGGGTGAGAACATTGATTAAGTTATTTCAATTGTGATGTGACCCACCTCATTCAAGGTGGATCTTAATCCTCTTACTGAAGTCCTTTATAAGAAGATAAAACATACACAGAAGTTAAGGGATGAAAATAAGAGAAGTTCACAGAAAAAAACAGAGAAGTTTAGAGAAAAAGCCACTGAAGAAGAAGGCAAAAGCTGAAGGAACGAAACCCAGGAGAGGAGGACCATCAGACGCCGCATGTGTCTTGCTATCTGACAGAGGAGCCCAAGCTTGCAGGTAACTGGTCTTCAAAGAAGCTATATGTGCTGGTTTGAAAGGATTTATGTATCCTAGAAAAGCCATGTTTTAATCCTAATCAATCTTGTGGGAGCATCCATTTCTTCTTATCCCTATTTAGTACTATAGGTTGGAAACTTGATTAGGTTATCTCCACAGAGATGTGACTCACCCAATTGTGGGTATTGACTTTTGAATAGAGGGAGATGTGACTCCACTTAGTACAGATGTGTCTCAATTAGTTTACTGGAATCCTTTAAAAGAAGAAATATTTTTGGAAAAAGCTTCAGAATGATGAGATTCTGAGAGAACAGAGCCATGACAAGGTGACAAGAGTGACAAGAGCTAGAGCCCATGCAACCAGAGACCTTTGGAGATGAAGAAGGAATATACCCCTGGGGGAGTGTCATGAAATAAGAGGCCTGGAGAGAAAGCAAGGAGATGCTGTCATGTTCACTGTATACCTTTCCAGTTGAGATAAAAACCCTGAACTTCATCAGCCTTCTTGAACCAAGGTATCTTTCCCTGATGCCTCAGATTGGACATTTTTATAGACTTGTGTTAATTGGTACATTTTCTTGGCCTTAGAACTGTAAATTAACAACTTACTAAATTCCCCTTTTTAAAGGCCGTTCCAGTTCTGGTATATTACATTCTGGCAGCTAATAAACTAGAACAAGTATCCTACTGCTGTTGCCTTATTTGGGACATTTCACATTCTCAGAACTATAACTTTGTAACCTAATAAATCCTCATTGTTAAAAGCCAGTCTATTTCTAGTGTATTACATTTTGTCAGCTTTAACAAGCTGCAACAGTAATTATTGAACCATATAGTTTTTTTAAAGCAATTTAATTGAGATGTATTTACATACCATACAACCCATCCAAAGGGTGTAATCAGTGGCTTTTAGTATAATCACAGAATTATGCAATCATTGCCAAAATCATTTTAGAACACTTTCATATCTCCGAAAAGAAAAGCCCCATACCTGTTAGCAGTCCCCTCTCAATCTCTCTATGCTTTCCCCATCCCTATGTAACCACTAGTATAATTCTGTCTCTGTAGATTTATTTATATTTACATTGTATATAAATGGAATAATGCAATATTTTGTACTGTGTGTCTGGTTTCTTTCACTTTGCATAATATTTTTTTAATTATTGATTTTTTAAAATAGAGACGTGTAGGTCTACAGAAAAGTCATGTAAAAACACAACATTCACAAAAACCGATAGCCAGCTTCGTACTCAATGGAGAAAAACTGAAAGCTTTGCCCTTAAGATCAGATACACGACAAATTGCCCACTGTCACCACGATTATTCAGCATTGTGCTAGAAGTTCTCGCTAGAGCAGTCAGGCAGGACAAAGAAATAAAGGCATCCAAATTGGAAAGGAAGAAGTAAAACTCTCATTATTTGCAGATGACGTGATACTAGGAAGATCCTGAGAAATCTACAGCAAAGTTACTTGAGCTAATAAAAATTCATCAAGGTGGCAGGATGTAAAATTAATGTGCAAAAATCAGTAACATTTCTATACACAAGCAGTGAGCTAGCTGAGGAGTCAGTTAAGGAAAAAATTACATTCAAAATAGCAACTAAAAAAATCAAATACTTAGGAATGAAGTTAACTAGGGATGTAAAGGACTTGTACACAGAAAACTACACAACATTGCTAAAAGAAATCAAAGGAGATCTAAATAAGAGGAAAGACATTCCTTGCTCATGCATAGGAAGGCTAAATATAGTTAAGATGTCATTTCTCCCCAAATTGATCTACAGAGTCAGCACAGTACCAATCAAAATTCCAACAACCTACTTTGAAGATTTGGAAAAGCTAAGTACCAAATTCATCTAGAAGGGAAAGAGACCCCAAATACCTAAAACCATCCTAAAAAAAGAACGAAGTGGGAGGATTAACATTCCCTGACTTTAAAACCTATTATAAAGTCATAGTGGTCAAAACAGCATGATGCTGGCACAAAGACAGAAGCATTGACCAATGGAAGCAAATCGAGAGTGCAGAAATAGACCACCAAACTGATTTTTGACAAGGCTCCCAAATCCTCTGAACTGGGACCAAATAGTCTTTTCAATAATTGAGCATAGAAGAAATGGATATCAATAACCAAGAGAATGAAAGAGGACCCCTATCTTACATCCTACACAAAAATTATCTCAAAGTGGACCGAACACCTAAATATAAGAACTAGCACCATAAAGCTTCCAGAAGAAATGTAGGGAAATATCTTCAAGACCTACGTAATAGGTGGGAGTTTCCTAAACTTTACACCCAAAGCACCAGCAATGAAAGAAAAAATAAATAAATGGGAACTCCTCAAAATTAAATGCTTCTGTACTTCAAAAGACTTTGTCAAAAAGGTGACGAGGCAGCCAACTCAATGGGAGAATATATTTGGAAATCACATATCGGACAAAGGTTTGATTTCCTGTATATACAAAGAAATCATACAACTCAACAACAAAAGAACAAACACAATTATAAAATGAGATAAAGTAATGAATAGGCATTTTTCTGAAGAGCAATTACAGATGGCTCAAAAGCGCATGAAAAGATGCTCATTTTCATTGGCTATAAGGGAAATGCAGAAGAAACTACAATGAGATGCCACCTCACACCCATAAGAACAGCGGCTGTTAAACAAAGAGGAAACTATAAATGTTGGATAGGATGTGGGGAAGCTGGGACACTTATGCACTGCTGGTGGGAATGTATAATGGTGTAGCCACTATGGAAGACTGTTTGGCGATTCCTTAGGAAACTAAATATCGAGTTGCCCTATGACCCAGCAATAGCACTACTTGGTATATACCCAGAAGAGCTGAACGCAACGACAGAAACAGACATTTGCACACCAATGTTCATAGCAGCATAATTCACAATCGCCAAAAGATGGAAACAAACCACATGCCCAATAACAGATGAGTGGATCAATAAAATGTATATACATACAATGGAATATTTTGCAGCAGTAAGACAAAATGACGTCCTGAAACACATGACAAGATGGATGAGCCTTCTACATGGGCCCTCTACATAATGCCTGATGAATGCAGGTGGCTGAAGGGTGCACTGATAGAGAAGTAGATTGGCTAACGATGGTGTATACTTATTGAATGAAGGTTGTGCTGCTTCAAAAAGGAACAATGCCGTGAGGCATGCAGTGATGTGAATGAACATGTAGGACATTTGGTGAGACAAAGTAAGCCAGAAACAAAAAAAGAGCACTGGTATGGTCACCTTTAGAAAACGCTTGTAAGAAAACAGGGGCCTAGATTGTAAGCTTTTCGAGCAGATGCATTAAGTCTGGAGTGGTGATTATTATTTCTGGATTTTGAGAGGCTGTTTTATATATATAACCTGATACTTAGAGATAAGAACAAAGCCGAACAGGTTGGAGTTAAAGTTATTCAGAACATAGGGGTAAGGAAGACAGTGTCTATATTTTAGAACCACACATACTCTTTGAGACCAATGGAAGAAAGGTTTATTTGATCTGGAACTGAAATTTTGTGTAGTGCATAATCTGATTCAACCTATCTGTATAACTCATTTAAACAATTGAAACACAGGAAGCATAGATAAGAAAGAGGTCCTTTAATCCTGTATAGATTGTTGTAATGTCTGGAAACATCCTAGAGTATATTAAGCAGATAATCAAAAAGTATTGGCAAAGTCCCTTGAGGGATGGGAGAAAGAATATGGAACTATTAAACTTTACCATCAGGGAATCCCCTGATACTCTGTCAAACTTTAGGGATACCCATATCAATAGGCCATGCCCTCGATCATGAGGCTTACTCTTGTGAAGCATGTGTAGGTAGCAGAGAAGCTTAGACTACCTATAGGCATGCCTAAGAGTTACTTCTGGAGGACCTCTTTTGTTGCTCAGATGTGGCCTCAGTCTTTTAAAGCCCAACTTTGCAAGTGAAATCATTGCCAACCCCCTACATGGGACATGACATCCAGGGGTGAAAGTCTCCCTGGCGATGTGAGAGATGACTCCCAGGGATGAGTCCAGACCTGGCACTGTGGGATCAACAATTGCATCCTAACCAAAAGGGGGGAAATGAAGTGTAATTAATAAAGCATCAGTGGCAGAGAGAGTTCAAATAGAGTCAAGAGGCTACTCTGGAGGTTGCTCTTATGCAAGCTTCAGGTAGACCTTGCTACCTATCATAACCTGCCAACCCCCAACCAGGACCATGCCAGCCCATCCTAAAGAACACCTAGGACAATTTATAAGATTCCACCAGGGTTCCAGGCACTAGAGTAACTTTCCAGAAACCTACAACCTCCAGATGGGTCCCTGAAACCTAGCCCAACATCTGAAACCTAGCCCAACATCTCCAGAACATCAGATAGTTCCATCTCCCTACCCCATATTAGTGACAGACCCTTCCAATATCAAAAATTTAGAGAATTGCCATAGCCCAAATAACCCTAAAGAGAGATATGGAAAGATCAAAGGTGGTGGTGGAGTTAAACAAAGAAAATAAGATTTAACAAATGAATATGAATGCTGAATCATTAAATTGATATCTCTTTTAGCCTCCAGTATTTTAGAACAGCCAGAAAAAGAAACTAAAATTATGAAATTGTAACCCATGTCAAAGTTTGAAGTATGTTCTACAACTAATTGTGGTGCTGTGCTTTGAAATTTGTAGCTTTTTTGTATATATGTTATTGTTCACAGAAAAAGAAGAAAAAGAAATCAATAGTGATGATAAAAAAGTATTTGAGCCCTCTAGCCTCCTATATTCTGGAGCAGCTACAAGGAAAAATATGGGAGGATCATATGGTAGCACTTGACAAACTCTGGGATCTGTCCTGTAACCACTTATTGAAGATTGCTTTGAAAACGATTACTTTTTAACTTCTTTGTTTTGTATATATGTTATACTATACGATAAAAATGTAAAAACAAAAAACCCCACAACTTTCCCATATAGCACCCTATTGTTAAGACTATGCATTAATGTGTTACTTTTGTTAAAATTGATGAAAGAATATTAAAATATTACTGTTACCTATAGTCTGTCTACTATAATTACATTAGGTGCATTTTAAAACCAAATACCATACTATTATTAACATCTTGTAATGGTGTCATACATTTTTAAAAATTCATGAAATAACATTCTTATATTTGCACATTAACCACAGTCTATCATCCACAAGAGTTCCCTGTGTTACATAGGCCCATGTTTTATCTTCTAACTTTCCTTCTAGTAATACACATGACCCCAAATTTCCCCTTTTAACCACATTTACACACACAATTCAGTGCTGATAATTAAACTCACAGTAATGTGCTGCCATAATTACTACCCATTTCCAAACATTTGCAATCAACCTAAATAGAAATTCTGCATAAATTAAGCATCAGCTCTGCATACTCTACTCCTATTCTATCCCCTGGTAACCTAAATTCTAGATTCTAAGTCCATGAGTTAGATTATAATAATTAGTTCATATCAATGAGTTTATACAACATTTGTCCTTTTATTTTTTTCTGTCAGGCTTATATCACTCAACATAATGTCCTCAAGGTTCATCCACGTTGTCATATGCATCAAAATCTCATTCCTTCTTACAGGTGAATAATAATATATCACATGTATGTACCATGTGATGTTTAGGTTCTAGTGTCAACTTTGCCAAATTATGATGCCCTATTTTCTGGTCAGGCAAGCATTAGCCTGACCTTTGCTACAAAGATATTTTGTGGCTGTTTGATAAATCAGAAGGCTGCGTATTAATCAGTCAGTTGATTGCATCTGTGGCTGATTACTTCTGCAGTCCACTAAGGCGTGTCTTCCACGACTGAGATAATCCATTCAGTTGGAAGTTTTTAAGGGAGAGGAGAGACTTTTTCATTGCTTCTCCAGCCAACGAGCTGTGGAGTTTGTCCAGACCCTTCATCAGAGCCGCCAGCTTCACAGCCTGCCCTATGGATTTTGGACTCTTTCATTCTCACAGTTGTATGAGACACCTTTATAAATCTAATATTTATAGATATCTCCTGTTGGTTCTCTTTTACTAGAGAACCCTGACTAACACATAGTACATTTTGTTCATCCATTTATTGGTTGATGGACCCTTGAATTGGGTCCATCTTTAAACAGTTGTGAATAATGTTGCTATGAACAATGGTGCACAAATGTCTGTTCAAGTCCCTGCTTTTAGTTCTTCTGAGTATATACCTAGTAGTAGATTTGACAGATCATATGGCAGTTCTATACTTAGCTTCCTGAGGAACCGCCAAACTGTCTTCCACAGCAGTTGCATCATTTTACATTCCCACCAGCAGTGGATGGGTGTTTCTATTTCTCTACATCCTCTCCAACACTTGTAGTTTTCTATTTTTTTTTTAATAGTGGCCATTCTAGTAGCATGTGTTGATTTGCATTTCCCTAATAGCTAGTGATGTTGAACATCTTTTCATGTGCTTTTAGCCATTTGGATTTTATGTTTGGAGAAATGTCTATTCAAGTCTTTTCCCCATTTATTAATTGGGTTGGTTCTTTTTGTTGTTGGGTGATAGGATTTCTTTATATATCTGGATATTAAACTCTTATCGGATATGTGGTTTCCAAATATTTTCTCACATTAAGCAAGTTGCCTTTCACTTTCTTAACAATGTTCTTTGAAGCACAAAAGTTTTTAATTTTGAGATCTTATTTATGTAATTTTTCTTTCATTATTTGTGCTTTGAGTATGAAGTCTAAGAAACCATTGCCTACTGTAAGATCTTGAAAATGTTTCCCTACATTTTCTTCTAGGAGTTTTATGGTCCTGTTCTCTATATTTAGGTCCTTGATTCAATGTGGGTTAATGTTTGTATAAGGTTTCAGATATAGAGGTCCTTTTACATTCTTTCGGATATGGATATCCAGTTCGCCCAGCACCATTTGTTGAAGAGACTGTTTTGTGCCACGTGAGTGGACTTGGCAGACTTGTCAAAAATTAATTGAGCATACTGTGAGAGTCTACTTCTGAACTCTCAATTCAGTTCCATTGGTCAGTATATCTATTTTTATGCCAGTACCATGCTGTTTTGACCACTGTAGCTTTGTATGCTGTAAAATCAGAAAGTTTGGGTCCTCCAATTTCATTTTTCTTTTTCAATAAGTTTTTGGCTATTTGGTACCCCTTACCCATCTAAAAAAATTTTATAGTTGTCTTCTTCAAGTCTGCAAATAGACTCGTGGAATTTTTATTGGGATTGCTTTGAATCTGTAAATCAATTTGGGTAGGATTGACATCTTAACTATCTTTGACCCTCCAATCCATGAACCTGGAATGTCTTTCCATTTATTTAGGTCTTCTTTGATTTCTTTTAGATATATTATACATTTTTTAGAGTACAGGTCCTTTACATCTTGGATTAATTTATTCTTAGATATTTGATTATTTTAGTTGCCTTTTTCTCTGCAAGCACTAACTTATATTTGTAGTAATAATCAGTGGAACACATAGGTTTATACAACCCCTTTCAATCTTGTTCATTTTCAATATGGTAATATTACTCCTAGACCCACTAGAGAACCACCTTCATGTCTATCTATTCCCTTACATTGGAGGTCAACCTTATTAGCTAACCGTTTACCCATCTCTAGCTTCTGTGCATCTCAAAGTCCGCTATATTCTGTATTATAAGCCTCTGATTATACCTTTATGCTGGTCATAAAAGTGGAATCATACAGTATCCTTTTGTGTCTGGTTTATTTCACTCAGCATTATGTCCTCAAGGCTCATCCATCTTGTCATGTGCTTCAGGATGTCATTTCGTCTTAGGCTACCTAATACTCTATCGTATGTATATACCACATTTTGTTGGTCTACTCGTTTGTTGATGGGTATTTGGTTTGTTTCCATCTTTTGGTGATTGTTAATAATGCTGCTATGATTATCAGTGTGAAAATGTCTGTTTGTCTCATTGCTTTCAGCTCTTCTGGTAGTGCTATTGCTGGGTCATAGGGCAACTTGATATTTAGTTTCCTAAGGAACCACCAAACAGTCTTCCATAGTGGCTGCATCATTATACATTCCCACCAGCAGTGCATAAGTGATCCAATTTCTTCATATCCTTTCCAACATTTATAATTGCCTGTTTGTTTAATAGTAGCCTTTCTTATACGTGTGAGGTGGTATCTCATTGTAGTCTTGATCGGCATTTCCATTATAGCCAATGAAAATGGACATATCTTCATGTGCTTTTGAGCCATCTGTATTTGCTCTTCAGAGAAATGCCTATTCATTTCTTTAGTCCATTTTATAACTGGGTTGTTTGTTCTTTTGTTGTTGAGTTGTATGATTTCTTTGAATATACAGGAAATCAAACCTTTGTCTGCTTTGTGATTTCTAAATATTTTCTTCCACTGAGTTGGCTGCTTCTTTACCTTTTTGACAAAGTCTTTTGAGGTGCAGAAACTTTTGATTTTGAGGAGTTCCCATTTATCTATTTTTTCTTTTGTTGCTGGTGCTTTGGGTGTAAAGTTTAGAAAACTACCTCCTTTTACAAGGGCTTGATGTTTCCCTGCATTTTATTCTAGAAGCATTATAGTGCTAGGTCTTATATTTAGGTGTTTGTTCTACTTTAAGTTGATTTCTGTGTAGGATGTAAGATAGGGGTCCTCTTTCATTCTCCAGACTATTGATATCCAGTTCTTCCATGCCCAATTATTGAAGAGATTATTTTGTCCCAATTCAGCGGATTTGGGGGCTAGTCAAAAATCAGTTGACCATAGATTTGGTGGTCTATTTCTGCACTCTTGGTTTGATTCCATTGGTTAATGCTTCTGTCTTTGTGCCAGTACCATGCTGTTTTGACCACTATGGCTTTATAATAGGTTTTAAAGCCAGGGAGCGTTAATCCTCCCATGTTGTTCTTTTTTTAGGATGCTTTTAGCTATTTGGGGTCTCTTTCCCTTCTAGATGAATTTGATAATTGGCTTTTCCCAGTTTTCAAAGTAGGTTTTTGGAATTTTGATTGGTACTGTGTTGAATCTGTAGATCAATTTGGGGAGAATTGATATCTTAACTATATTTAGCCTTCCTATGCATGAGCAAGGAATGTCTTTCCTCTTATTTAGATCTCCTTTGATTTCTTTTAACAATGTTATGTAGTTTTCTGTTACAAGTCCTTTACATCACTAGTTAATTCATTCCTAAGTACTTGATTCTTTTAGTTGCTATTTTGATTGTAATTTTTTCCTTAACTGACTCCTCAGCTAGGTCATTGCTTGTGTGTAGAAATGTTTCTGATTTATGCACATTAATTTTATATCCCACCACCTTGCTGAATTTGTTGATTACCTTAAGTAACTTTGCTGTATATTTCTCAGGATCTTCCAAGTATAGTATGATGTTATCTGCAAATAATGAGAGTTTTAGTCTTTCTTTCCAATTTGGATGCCTTTTATTTCTTTGTCCTGCCTGATTGCTCTAGCGAGAACTTCTAGCACAATGTTGAATAATGGCGGTGAGAGTGGGCATCCTTGTCTCATTCCTGATCTTAGGGGGAATGCTTTCAGTCTCTCTCCATTGAGTACAATTCTGGTTATTGGTTTTTCATATATTTCATTTATTATATTGAGGTAGTTACCTTTGATTCCCATCTTTTGGAATGTTTTTATCAGAAAAGGATGTTGAATTTTGTCAACTCCTTTTTCAGTATCAATCAAGATGATCATGTGATTTTTCCCTTTCGATTTGTTAATGTGCTGTATTACATTTATTGATTTTCTCATGTTGAACCAATGTTCAACCAATGTTGAATAACAGTGGTGACAGTGGGCACCCTAGTCTTGTTCTTGATCTCAGTGGGAAAGCTGTCATTCTTTAGCAATTGAATACAGTGTTCACTGTGGGTTTTTCATATATGTCCTTTATCATATTGAAGGAGTTCCCTTCTACTCCTATCTTTCTAAGTGTTTTTTTCAACAAAGGTTGCTGGATTTTTTCAAATGCTTTTTCTGTATTGATCTAGATGATCATGTGTTTTTTTCCCCTTTCGACTTTTTAATATGATGTATTTTTACTCAATTTATTTTATTTTGTTGAACTATCCTTGCATGGTGTATAATTCTTTTAATGTGCTATTGAATTCAATTTGCAACATTTTGCTGAGGATTTTTGCATCTATATTCATTGAAAAATTTATCTTTAAATTAATTTTCTTGTAGAAACTTTTTATCTGGTATTGGTATTAGTGTGATGAATGAATTGGGATAGAGTGGGTTGAGTAGTGTTCCCTTCTCTTCAATTTTTTGGAAGAATTGGAGTAGGATTGGCATTGTTTCTTCTTCAAAAGATTGGTAGAATATACCTGTGAAGCCATTTGGTCCTGGGCTTTTCTTTATTGAGAAAATTTTTATTAATAATTCAATCTCTTTACTTGTAATTGGTCTGTTTAAGTCTCCTGTATCTTCTATAGTAATTTTAGGGTTAGTGTGTTTCTAGGAATGGGTTCACTTCATTTAGGTTGTCTAGTTTGTTGGCATGCAGTTATTCATGATATCCTCTTATATTCTTTTTTTTCTGTGGCATCAGTAGTAATGTGTCCCTTTTCATTTCTAATTTTATTTACTTGTGTTTTTTTCTTTGTCAGTTGAGCTAAGGTTTATTAATTATATTGATCTTATAGAACCAACTTTTGATTTTGATCCATGTGTACTTGAGAAGAATGTACATTCTACTGTTTTGGGGTGCAGTGTTCTGTATAGCTCACTTATCAAATTATTCAAATTCTCTTGTTTCTTTATGATATTCTGTCTAGAGGTTCTGTCTACTAATGGGAGTGTTGTATTGAAGTCTCCAACTATTATTGTAGAGGAACGGAGCTATGCTGAGTTTTCATTGTTTTAATCAGGTCAGCCTGACAATGGATTGGGAAACTAACATGCTACTTGGCGTTTGAAAGTCCTGTAATGTGTGTGTGTTTAATTGGAGTGTAAATATTACATCTTGTTTAAACTGAATGGTAGACAATTCCACCTTCTTTTTATGGTTCATATTCACATACATCCAGTTCCAGGCATATTCTAGCAAAAGAGGAGAAAGTCTTGGATGTAATTGCCATTATTGAGTATTATTGGCTATAATTGGGAATAAATATAGGTCGATGTAA
>PVIY010018503.1:0-47484 GCA_004026745.1 Myrmecophaga tridactyla
AGTTGGCTAAACAAACTGTGGCATTTACATAAGATGGAATATTATGCAGCTGTAAGACAGAATAAAGTTATGAAGTATGTAACAACATCAATGGACCTTAAGGACATTATGCTGAGTGTGATTAGCCAGAAACAAAAGGACAAATACTGTATGGTCTCACTGATATGAACTGACATTAGTGAATAAACTTGGAATATTTCGTTGGTAACAGAGACCATCAGGAGATAGAAATAGGGTAAGAAATTGGGTAATTGGAACTGAAGGGATATAGATTGTGCAACAGGACTGAATATAAAAACTCAGAAATGGACAGCACAATATTACCTAACTGTAACACAATTATGTTAAAACACTGAATGAAGCTGCATATGAGAATGACTGAGGGAGGAGGGCTGGGGCATAAATGAGATCACAAAGAAAGATAGACGATAAAGATTGAGATGGTATAATCTAGGAATGCCTAGAGTATATAATGATAGCGACTAAATGTACAAATTTAAAAAATGTTTTTGCATGAGGAAGTACAAAAGAATGTCATTACTGCAGTGTGCTGAAAATAGATGGTAATTAGTATTTTAAAATTTCAACTTATGTGTGAGACTAAAGCAAAAAATGTTTATTTGGTATAAATTTATACTTTGAGTAGTGCATCTCCTAATATAACTTATGTAGATAGTTGGTTGAACACCTTAAGTACATGGAACTTTACATAGGACATGAGATTTTGTTGGTTTGTCCAGGAGATACCCTGATGAATCCCAGAGTGATTTGATTAGTGAGTGAAAAAGTATTTGCCAAGTTTCCTTCGTGGAATGGTGAGAACGGGGGAAAACTCAACTTCCCCAAGTTGAATTCTTGATATTCTCACAAGCAGTGTGGACAACCAAAGCTATAGGCTGAGCCCCCAGTCTTGGGGTTTGTTCATACGAAACTTAACCCCACAGGGGACAGGTCAAGCTTAAGAGTCACCCCCAAGAGAACCTCTTGTGTTGCTCAGATGTGGCCTCTCTCTCCAGCCAACACAGCAAGCAAACTCATCACCCTCCCGCTATCTACATGGGACATGACTCCCAGGGGTGTGGATCTTCCTGGCAACGTGGGACAGAAATCCCAGAATGAGCTGAGATTCAGCATCAAGGGATTGAGAAAAACTCTAGAATGAGCTGAGACTCAGCATCAAGGGACTCAGAAAACCTTCTCGACCAAAAGGGGGAAGAGTGAAATGAGACAAAGTGTCAATGGCTGAGAGATTCCAAACAGAGTCGAGAGGTTATCCTAGAGGTTATTCTTATGCATTAAATAGATAACACCTTTTTAGTTAAGGTATAATGGAGAGGTTGGAGGGAATTGCCTGAAAATGTAAAGCTGTGTTCCAGTAGCCATGTTTTTTTATTATGATTGTATAATGATATAGCTTTCACAATGTGAATGTGTGATTGTGAAAACCTTGTGTCTGATGCTCCTTTTATCTACCTTGTCAACAGATGAGTAGAACATATGGAATAAAAATAAATAATAGGGGGAACAAATGTTAAAAATAAATTTAGTTTGAAATGCTAGTGATCAATGAAAGGGAGGGGTAAGGGGTATGGTATGTAAAGCTTTTTTTTTCTGTTTTTGTTTTATTTTTCTGTTGTCTTTTTATTTCTTTTTCTGAATTGAAGCAAATGTTCTGGGAAATGATGATGATGATGAATATGTAACTATGTGATGATATTGTGAATTGCTGAGTATATGTGTTGGGAATGTTTTTGTTCTTTCTTGTAATTTTTTTTAATTAATACAAAATTTTAAAAAAAATTAAAAAAGCCATTCCATTTCTGGTAAATTCACTCCAGCAACTAGCAAACTAGAACAGGATTTTTAACCTTTGTTGCAATATTTCACTGAACATTGCCTATAATAGCACATAGCAACAATATTCAGGGAACTCTAAACACAGAATTTAGAATTTTTCATATGCAAGGTAATGGAAAAAACAGGTTTTGATATAAGGAATTTGCTTCATAAAAAACTTTCAGTTATTAAATGAGAAGGAAGCAAATAGGATTTTGACTATTTAACTAGGGATTTGTAATCTAGTATCTATTTACATAGATGGTGCTATATGCAAGAAATAATATCTCTATAAAATTAAATATGCAGAGTTATATATATAAATATAAACATTATTATACTGCTGAAATATTAAATATGAAATTCAGTCTCATCTACTATTTATTAAGAACGTAGATTATAGAATGGAAATGAAGATCTATTTTGACAAGTTATCTTGTTAGACCCCTAGAACAAAAAAAGAGTTCATGCCTTCATAAAACTCAGAGACTAGTGAGCTTTATATGCTATTATGGAAAATACATGAATTTCAAAATCTAAATTTGAGAGTTAAAATTATAAAATTCTTAGAGCAAAACATAGGGGTAAATTTATTTGACCTTGGATTTGTAGTGGTTTCTTAAACATGACATCAAAGGCACAGGCAACAAAAGAAAAGAATAGATAAATCGGACTTTATCAAAATTTAAAACTTTCATGCATCAAAAAACGCTATCAAGAGAGTGAAAAAATAGGGCGGCTGCTGTGGCTCAGCAGGCAGAGCTCCGACCTGCCATGCTGGAGGTCTGGAGTTCGATCCCTGGTGCCTCCTGCCCATATGCAAATTAAAAAAAAAAAAAAAAAAGAGAGTGAAAAAATAACCCAAAGAATGGGAGAATATAGTTGCAAATTATATATGTGATAAGATTTTAATATCCAGACCATATAGAGAACTCCTACAACTCAACAGCAAAAAGACAAACAACCCAATTAAAAACTTGGGAAAAAGACTTGAATAGACATTTCTCCAAAGAAGATATTCAAATGCCAATATGAACATGAAAAATTGCTCAGATCATTTGTCATTAGGGAAATGCAAATCAAAATCACAATGAGATACCACTTTATGCCCACTAAGATGATTATACTTTAAAAAAAATAATAATAATGTTGAGAAGGATGTGGAGAAAATGGAACCTTCATGCATTGCTGCTGGGAATGTAAAATGGTGTAGCTGCTGTGGAAAACAGCCTTTTGTAAGTTCCTAAAAAAGTTAAACACACACAAAAAACCCTTTGGACCAAGCAATTTTACTCCTAGGCATTAACCCAAGACTCAAAAAGATATTCATATGCCAGTGTTCATAGAAGCATTATTCACAACAGCCAAAAGATGGCAGTAACCCAAGTGTCTATTAACAGACAAAAAGATAAATGAAATATGAAAAATACATACCATAGAATATTATTTGGCCATAAAGAAGAATGAAGTTCTGATACACACTACAACATGTTTGAATCTTGAAAATATTATGCTAAGTGAATTAAGCCAAACAACGTTCCAGTAAACGAGAAAGCATTTAAAAGAGGAAGCATTTTGGAGAGTGTCAGAGGTGAGAGAGAGAGCAGACAGGAACTTCAGAGCAGAGTTGACAGGAAGAGAACAGAGACACAGATATTTGGAGGTGCTTGGGACCCAGCAGATGTCACCATGAGATGTTGTCTCTATGATTTTGACTATTGTAGATATTACATTTAAGTGGAATCATATAATATTTGTCCTTTTGTGTTTGGCTTAATTCACTTAGCATAATATTTTCAAGATTCAAATTCCAGTAAACAAATCAAGACCCTCCTGGAATGGGTGAAGTCACATCTCTGCAGAGATAATATAATCAAAAGTTTCCACCTACAATATTGGATTAGAATTAAAAGAAATGGCCATCCCCACAAGACTGGATCAGGATTAAAACATGGCTTTTCTGGGGGTACATAATAGCTTCAAATTGGCACAATAATTTTAATGGCTGCATAATATTGTTCATGTACTTAATATCATTGAATTGTATACTTAAAAACAGTTAAAATTGTGAATTTTATGTTATATTTTACCACAATTAAAAAAAAATTTTTTAAAGAAATGAAGTACTGATACATGTCACAACATGCATAAATCTTTAAAACATTATTAAGTTAAAGAAGCTAGTCCCCAAAAGACAGTATATTGTGTGATCTCATTTATATGAAACGTGCAGAACAGAAAACCCAGAGAGACAGAAAGTAGATTAGTTGTCAAGGATTAGGGTGAGAAGGAAATAAGGAGCGACTGCTAATATGTATGAGGATTTTGGGGGTCATGTTGAAACTGCTGATATTTAGACTGAGATCATTACACAACTCTGTGAATCACTGAAAACTGTTGATCTTTATGCTTTAAATGGATAAACTGTATGGCATATGTATTAAATCTGAAGAAAACTCTTTAAAAATATATATAACCAACTATGAAGTTGTCCCAGAGTAACTACTCACTCAATTCTTTAATTAATGAAACAACTTTGCACCAGCTATATGCAAGAACTATGTAAGATTCTGAGGATACATATGACACAGTCCTTTCCCTCCTGGTACTAACAATCTAGTTTAGAACTCAAGGGAAAGGTAGCCTTATGTACCAACAGATGCTGATAACCAGTAGCCATGCTGTTTATTTTTCCTCCCTGAATTTCATCGCAGAGGGTCCGTCGGGATTGCAGGCTTAGGGAACTATTCCCAAAATGAAGCACCACTGAAGAGAGGATCATTCAAGAGATTAAATTGCTCAAGGTCACATAACTACTAAGTGGTGAAAGTACAATCTGAATACAGATTGGTCTGATTCTAAAATTAATGCTCATCCCCTTATACAATTTCTGACTTTATGCTCAAGATGCAATTAAGACAAAGGTCACATTTTCCCCAAAACTGATACAATTATTACCAAATTACTGATACAAATATAAACAATTGTAAAGAGTCACCAATCTTTAACATACCATTTCCAAGAAGATGCTATTAAAAGGGGGGAAATATTAAGTCACCTATAATACAAATGCACAAAATATTACAAATTAATATATCTGTAAGAAAAATTACTCAAGAAAATATTTTTATTTTCTTTTACATATTAATAGTGTGAGACCATTGTGCTGGTTTGAATCTGTGGTGGACCCCAGAATAGTCATGTCCTGTAACTCTCATTCAATATTCAATTTAAATCCCACCAGCAGGGTGGGAACATTTTGATTACTCCCATGGAGATGTGACCCACCCAATTGTGGGTGGTAACTTTTGATTAGATGATTTCCATGGAGGTGTGTCTCTACCCATTGAAGGTAGAGCTGCTTACTGGAATCCTATAAAAGAGGAAACATTTTGGAGAGAGTCCCTTTGGTAAACACACAAGAAAGCCAGCAGATGCCACTATGTTTGTCATGTTCGCCATGTGCCCTTCCAGCTGAGAGAGAAATGCTGAATATCATCAGCCTTCTTGAACCAAGGTATCTTTTCCTGGATGTCTTAAATTGGACATTTCTATAGACTTGTTTTAATTGGGACTTTTTTTAGCCTTAGAACTGTAAACTAGCAACTACTGAATTCCCCTTTTTAAAAGCCATTTTGTTTCTCGGATATTGCATTCCAGGAGCTAGCAAACTAGAACAACTGTTAAAAACACAGTTTATAATCTCTTTGTCAAAGAAAAAGAAAAAAGGACTACACATTCTGAAAATCTCAAGATTTTCATAGATTTGGCCTGCTAGGGTATGCTATCAAAAAAAAAAAAAAGGCATCTTGATTAACAAAATTTTTAAATGAAGAATAAGTAAAACTGCAAAAGGTATGCATGGCACCAAGTTAACTTGATATGAATGGCAATTATTGTTAAATAATATTTCCCAATGAGATGAAAAACCAAAAAAAAAAAGGGATTACCACACAGGTAGCAACCAAAGCCAATCTATCTTTAAAAGAGAATCTAGGGCGGCTGCTGTGGCTCAGCAGGCAGAGCTCCGACCTGCCGTGCTGGAGGTCTGGAGTTTGATCCCTGGTGCCTCCTGCCCATATGCAAATTAAAAAAAAAAAAAAAAGAGAGAATCTAGTCTATTTGTTGTCCGAAAATATAGTACTTGATGTAACACCATTTAAAATCTGTCAAAAATACAATAACCCAATACTAACATACCAAATCTATCAAATTCTATTCCAAATGCTATACATTCAATGAAATGCATTAAACCCATACAGCTAGATTAAATCAAGCCTAAACATAACTTCTGAATTGTCAATAGGATACTCTTTTTCCACATTTGTAAAATTACAAAAGGTCAACAAAGAGACAGTCCTCTTTAGCATAATTCAGAACGTCTCACTTAAAAAGCCTGAATTAATACAATCTGAAAAATATCAATTTTTTGCAACTGAACACTATTATATTTTCGCCAAGATCATTATATCACAAAGCTGACGTATTTGGTATTTCTTCTCTCTATACACTGGAACTATAATTTACTTGCAAAATAGATCTAATGGCAAGAAAATATTTGAAAAATATGCCATATTTTATATACATTTAAAATAATGCTAAAACATTTTTAGACACCTTTAGTCTTGTCAGTGTATGGAGGTATACACACACACAGATAAACGCACACACATCCTACATTTTATACATTCTAAAATGCCTTGTGACAGATAAGGAAAAGCATTTTATAAGCACAAATAATTGGAGGACTTCATCATCAATCCGGATATGAATTCCAACTCCATATTCGGTATTGCTGTCAAAACTTTTAAGCCTCAGTTTCCTCATCTGTAAAATTTGGGTTCAAATAATATCCCTTAAGGCTGTTTTGTAAAGAAAAAATATATATTGCACATAGTAAACACTCAATAGATGTTCCCTGAATGAACAAAACAACAAATCAATTATATGGAGTTATTACTGCTGCAGAGAAGAAGAAAAAATAAGAGACTCAGCCATTTTTACCATATGCTTTACAAACACTGTATTGATGTAGACAGGTGGATTGAAGAATGAAAGAGAAAAGGCTCTTAAGTTAGAGAGAACCAGATTCAAATGCAAGCTTTGCTTCTTTCTAGTTACAAAATCCCTGGCAAGTTACTTAACCTCTCAATGTACAAACTATCATATCTACCTTCCTAGGATAGATCAACCTACTATTATTTGTAAAGCACATAGCACAGGGCCTGGCACATACGTAAGCACTCCATAAATATCAGCTATTATTATTTCAGTTTTCATCAAATCCTCCTGATTTCCAACTGCAAGAAAGGGACAAACTGACTCTAAGATAACAGACTAGTTTAGTGGATTTTTTAAAATCACAATGTGCTTATACCATTTACATGTAAAGTTCCTTTTAATATATGGTTCCATCAAAGCTGTAAGATCTAGACAAATATCTACCTCATATTCATTATATTTATCACTCTCACTAGTATGCCATCAGTTATTCCAGTAAGAATTTAAAACTTTCACTTTAGTTGTATACCCAGAAATCTGACTTTTTGAACTATTTCCCATAAAAAAAAAGGCTTACAAATATGTAAGAATACAGGCAGGTTCTATTTCTATTATATTGTTACTTTGTACTCCAATTAAATTGGACCCTGAGAAAGTAAAGCAAAAACCACAGCCTATATAATTATTTTCAGTTATGCCATCTGACTCTCAGAGAAGATGTGACAGATGAAGACAACACAGGGTGTGGAAAAGAAGAGACATGCTGCATTTAAACAAAAAGCTCAACAGTCAAGATCAGGGAACAGAGTTAGATTTGTAGGGTTAGGAGAAGGGCAAGAAGTCAAGATTAGAGTGGAAGATCTGTATGCATTAACCAGTAAAAACAGTTAAATCCAAAGTGATTAGGACTTTGAAAGAAACTTTCAGACAAAACAGAAATTTATACAAGGTAACTGTGATCAAATTAATAATATCTATCTAATTTATGTAAGGAACAAGGAGAAATGGTATTTAACTGTTTAAGGCATTTAAGCAGAGCACAACTCAAATTCAGTAAGCTATAAAGGAAACTCACGAGAAGATAATATTTTAGAAACAATGAATTTCTAGTCAATCTCTTTTATAACAACAGCTATGAATAACATTACAATTCCTGCTTTATGTCAAAGTTTCAAACTTCAATTGTAGCTTATTATTACACTGGCCAATTTGAACTGAAAAATAAAAATGCAAAACATATATACTACAACCTAATTTCAGAGCTGTTTTGTGAAATTACAAGTAATTCATAGCTTTACCAAAAAACAACAACAACAACAAAAAACACTAAAATCTCTGTTTATAAATCATTTTGGAAACCTAGTCAAGTATTTTTCACCAAAATGAGTTTTAATACTAGAAAACAATACTGGCTTCAAAATAAATCAAAACAATGTCCTTAAAATAAAGTTTGAGATGTTTCTGATTTTCAAGCTGAAATTAGTCTTAGATTTGGAAAGTAAGATGTAAACAAAAATTGATTATGTCCAGTGAGCTTAAGACTGGAACTATATTGTAAAAATTAAAGCAGGGTGGGCCATGGTGGCTCAGCAGGCAGAGTTCTCGCCTGCCATGCCAGAGACCCGGGTTTGATTCCTAGCGCCTGCCCATGTTAAAAAAAATTAAAAATTAAAGCAGATGTAGTCCTCAAAATGCTCAAACTACTGTTTAAATCAATCTTCATATCTTCAATACATACGTGTTTATATTTCATAAAGAAAACAGAAATGAATTCATGATAAAAGAAAAAATTATTATAAAATATGCTAATGTAAGATATATTCTCTCCCTTTTAAGTAGAAAATATTAACAATGTTTAAGGAAACCAACATAAATTTAGTTCACTTCTAAAATACCAGTCACACATTCACTTTAGTCACACTTAAAATAACATGATGGATACTTAATGTTAAGAGCCACAGTGCATTATTAATTTCCTTGACATTATTGTATGTTAAGACAAAAAGAAAAAAACTAAGAAAGTAAGAAAAGGAATGGGATTGGAGGTTTTAGGGAGGGAGGAGAGGGAGAGGAAGAAAGGGCAAGAAATTTAGAGGGATTGAAACAGAAACCATAGACAGAATACATAGACAGAAAACAAAGTAGCTTTTATTCTCTTTTTCTGGTTTAAAACCTAATCACAAAATAGGATTTTATGACAATAATCATAAATATTTATTACTTCAAATAGAAAAATAAATACTACCATGAAATGGATTTCCAATATAGTTAAAATATTTTATATAAAACCCAAAATATCCATTAAGAAAACTTTAACCAAACTTGTATGTTCCTTAACTTCTAAGTCTTTCTACTTAATTTCATCCTTCCCTCATCCTTTTGTGTAGTTACCATGTCCCTAACACCAATTTCGAATAATATTTGTTTTGAAAAAAATTAATGTGTTTTAAAGCAAATGATCAAATTATTCAAAATCCTAATGGTAACCACCACTAATTACTGTTTGATCTAAGTTAAGTCACAAAAATTATTGGAGATTCGGTTTCCTCACCTGGAAAGCAACAATTCTGGATTATATAATTCCCAATTTTCTTCCTTCTCTAAATATCTGTGATCCTATTAAAATATTAAGTATTGGTATTACTCACTTTAAAAGATAATACTAGTGTTTATGGAATTTTGCAACATATTAAACAAACTTTAAAATATCACTAATATTGCATATAGCAAATGGATTCTTGAACTTTAGTAATTTCTAGGCTAGAATACATAAACATCCAGATATATATCAACATATCAACTGGTTCCTACAAGAAAAATTTGCCTGTAAAGTTTGAAAGTCTGACTTTACTAGGATAAATAACAAGAAAAAAAAAAAGGAGGAGCCAAGTCTTGGGACTGTTAAGACATGGAAGAAATCCTAAAAGAGTGGAGAAGTATATAGTACCTGAGAAATGAAGTAGACACAAAGATGCAGAATCAGAATTTATATACATATTTTGGGGGGTGCATGGTCCGGGGATCGAAAGAATTTAGTAATATTTTTAAAATGCGCTCTTTACACTGAAAAGAGAATTTAAGTCTCCATTTAAAAGACTATAATTAAAAAATGTACATTTAAAAGACATCTCAATTTAACAAGCCAAATTTATCTTAGCTTCCCTATTTTCTCTCTCTAAAACATTCTACTGTTCTCATTGATTGCTCACACCACTAGTGGCCTTAGTTCAGTTACATTGTGCCAAGAATCAGCTATTCTATTTCTGACAATTTCTGTCAGTTGTACTTGTTAAACGTAATTTTATAACTGATGTACATATCACATGAACCAGAAAGGAAGAGAGGCTGTTACCATGGAAACTAAATTGAATACACTGGAAAGACAGTATCTTATACCTTTGGTGTTGGTTTATATAACAAAAACAACTCAAACTCCAACTAGGGAACTCATGCTCAAAGAAAATGCCTTGCTAAATGAATTGATATTTATGTGTGGTAGGCTCAAATAAATCACTTATAGTATGTATGTATTGATATTTGTGAGGTGATGTTAGTGAAAACAAATCACATGCCACTACCATGAGGGCAGCTTTCCCTGCATAGCTATTTCCCCTTCAGCTTAGACCTCACAATGAACACATGCAGAGCACAAGCCACTCCACTGACCAAAAGACCTGCGGTGTGAAACAGATGGTCCGGCAAACTTGCTTCTTATATGCCGCTAAGATTTTGTAGTTGTTGTTTATACAATAGCTAACACAACACTGTAAAGGGAAAGAATAAATATTAATTTCCTTATAAAGAGTTCCTATAAATCAGCACAATAAATTCCCTCCAAATTGTCTTGGAGGGAAAGTAAAGTGGTACTGTCTTTTAATCTGACAGTATTTATTAAAATTAAATGTGTACAGTACATTTGACATGGAGATACCAATTTTCTTGGAAACTATTCTGTAGAAATACTGGAACATGCACAAAGATATTTCTAAAAGGATGCTCATATTTGCATAGTTTGCACTATTGAAAAAATGCCAACAGTATAAATGTCCATTAGTGGGGTTTAAAGAGTTATTTATACATTTAGATTTTTTTGCAGCCCTTAATGAGGTAGAGTTATCTGGACTGGCATAAGGGAAAACCCTATGATATATCATTAAATAGGAAAACACTGCAGAACAATTTACAATATATGACTCTACTTTTTAAAAAACATATGCATAGATTTGTAGGTACATATAGAAAGAGCTCTGGAAGGATAAATGCCAAATTGTTAAAATGATTTCAACTAAAAAGAGAAAAAGGAGGAGAGCGGTAAGGGGTAAGGGCTTCATGTTTTACTGTATACACTTCTATGTTATCTGAATCTTTTAAAAGACTGCATTTGTGTATTACTTGTACAATTAACAAATTTAAAAAAAGATTTCCTTCTACTAGTCCTTTTGTCTTATAGATTAATTAATGATAATTTTAGCTCAGAAAAGTGTCTATTTCATCAATTCATCTAGTAAATAACAGACTCAAGGTTCCAACCCTATACAAATGATTTTTATTTAAAACTGGAGTAGTAAATTGAGGCAAAATATATATTGGAAAGTTCAAAGAAGATAATGTTGAGAAGTAAGAGGGAGAGAAAGGAGACCTAACAATCTCTGAACATCTAAGGAAATTATATGAATAGCTGTTTGCTGTTTCAACTGAAAAAAGGACTCCGGAGTAAGCCCATTTAAAATGTTTTGGGAAAATACCTTTACTCTACATATTGTAAACTAATGTAATATGTTGCCAAGAGAGGCAGGGGAATAAAATTATTTGGATTTTTTTTTTAATTACAAATTTTAAGGGAAATTGTATGGCTTATTCTTTGAGGTCATTTGCAGCTTTGCTACTCAGGGTACAATTCCAGGATCGGCAGCACTGGTGCCAACTGGGAGATAGTTGGAAATGGGGCAGGGATTCCACCTGAGATGTACTGATTCAGAATATGCATTTTTAGTGTGATCCCCAGCTGATATGTATGAACATCACAATTTGAGTAAAAGTTCCTAATAGACCTTACATCAAACCTGTAAATTTGTAACAGTTCATTTTATACCTCTTGAGCATAGAAAAGTGGGTACTTAGGAATCGATAAAGAGAAATACCTCCTTAGATAATACGCAACCCTTTCTTTTTTATCCTTCTCATTTTATTTCTGCTTTTCCAAAGAACAATAAAAAATTTAACATCTTATTTTATTAGGTGTAAATTCTTTTAAGAAAGTGATAAGTACATTAGCCTAATTCACATTCATTCTCACAGTCCTTCCTAATCATAAACATGTGATAGAAAATTATAAGGGACGTAAACTAAAATCCAAATGAAATAGATAACAAATTCAGAAACGTAAATGAAAACATTAATGATTATAAAATTCTTAGGACTCAGGTAATTTCAACAAGGTAGACTTGCTAATAAATCTTCCTACGTGTTTCAACAGTAGAAGTTTCTGGTCATTTTAAAAGGTTAGATGAGAAGAGTGTTACATTTCATAAATAACCCTGAAAATATATTAAAATGAAATCCTATAAGGAAGGCTTATCCAAAGTATTAGAAATTGGAATTATCCAATTCAAAAAGCATTTTTTTTACTTACATCCAAGTAAGAAACAGATGTTAAGAGAACAATTGTAGTTACAATGTCAGAGCTTAATGTTTTTTGTGATAGATTGAAGAAATCAAGTCCAATAAACTGAAATGCTTTCTATCACCTGATTTGTCTTATCAGTCTTGTTATGAACAGTATTGAAGGAATACAAAACCGTAAGAATTATGTACTACATTTTCAGCACACAAATCACTTTAGAAAGCATTCCAGGACAAATGGGATTCAGAGGTCCTGAACTGTCACAAACAACTTATTCTCTAAGGCCTGCAAAACCAAAGTAATATTCTGCTCTTCCTTTTACTTTGCATCTTAGGATGGCAGGAACATGATAAATAGTCAACATTCAGTCACCATCAAGGCCCCACCTGTACAAAGAGGTTTTGTGATTGACAAGGGACCACAAAAAAGGGAGAAGACCCACTTTTTTTCTTCCTCTAGGAAAGGTTCTGGACAGAGATGGCTGAAATTTTAAAATGAAAAACCTTCTACATTTCAACCAGCTCACCTTGCAAGTTATGGTTCATTGACTCAATTATATACTTGAATAATTTATTTAATGTTTTAAGGAAACAAAATAGAATAAATCTACATATTTCCAATTTTTGCTACCTGTGCTGTTTTTCAGAAATGTTTACAAGAAATCGCAGAGGAAAATATGATATATTATCTGATGTAGATCACATTAATATAATCTCATTCTATGCCACTCCATTCATTTCAGTAATTTTCCATGGCAAGTAAAATGCACTTACAACACTCTCCCAAAAAAATCCAAAAAATATAGCAAGATAACTGCTAAACAAAATATATAATCGCTAGTGATCTATAAATAAATATAGTTTATAAAATTTTTAAAAATGCTCAAATCTAATATTTGATTTCTATTCACTAAATTGGAACAAATAAGCAAAGGATTTTATAGACTTTTTAATTTTTATTGTGGAAATATTTACATAGCTAAGTAATACCCCATTGTGTGTATATACCACATGTTGTTTATCCACATATCCATTAATGGACAGGTGGGTTGCCTCTACCCTATGGCTGTTGTGAACAATGAATGCCTCTATGAACACTATCATTCAAATAGCTGTTCAAGTCCCTGTCTTCAATTCTTTGGGGACTATATCTAGCCATGAGATTGCTGGGTCATATGGTAATTCCATACTTAACTTTCTAGGTACTTTCTAAGGAGTTTTACAGTTTTAGTTCTTATATTTAGGTTGTTGATCCATTCTGAGTTAAATTTTATATATAATGTGAATTCATCCTTTTGCATTTGGATATCAGTTTTCCCCAAACCATTTCTTGAGGAGACTATACTTTCCCTATTGAGTAGTGTTGGCACCCTTGTCAAAAATAGACTATAGAAGTTAGGATTTATTCTGAACTTTCAATTCGATTGCATAAGTCTATATGTCTATCCTTTTGCAAGTACAGCACTGTTAGGATTACTGTAGATTTGAAACAAGTTTTGAATACAGGAAATTGAGACCTTCAACTTTGTTCTTTTTCAAACTGGTTTTGGCTGTGTGGAGCCCCTCCCCATTCCAGATGAATTAGATGATTGGTTTCTCCATTTCTGGGAAGAAGGCTGTTGGATCTCTGATTGGGATTGGTTGAATCTATAAATTGCTTTGGGTAGTATTGGCATCTTAATGGTGTTGGAATATCTTTCCATTTATTTAAATCCTTTAAAAATTTCTCTCAATTATGATTTATAGTTTCCTGCAAATACGTCATTTACATTCTTGGTTAAATTTACTCAAAAATATTCTTCTAGTTGTCCTTGTAAATAGAATTGTTTTATTAATTTTCTTTACAAATTGTTCATTAGAGATGTATAGACACACCACTGATTTTCTGAGTGCTGATTTTGTACCCTATCACTTTGCTGAGTTCATTTTTTAGCTCTAGAGCTTCCTTGCAGATTCTATGGTTATTTCTATAGAAAGGATCATGTCATCAGTAAATAGGGAATATTATACTACTTCTTTTCCAATTTGAAAGCTTTTTATTTCTTTTTCTTGTCTAATTACCTTGACTGAACTTCCGGCACAATGTTAAATAGCAGTAGTCAAAGTGAAGAACTTTCCTTTTCATGACCTTAGGAGGAAAGCTTTCAGTTGTTCACCATTGAATAAACATTAGCTGTGGGGTTTTCTATATTTAGTTAAAGAACTTTCCTTCTTTTTTTTTCCTATGTTTTTTTTTCCTTAATTCCATTAAAGTGGTGTATTATATATGATTTTTTCATGTTGAACCACCCTTGTATTCCTGGAATAAATCCATCCGGTCATTGTGGCGAATAGAATCATATCCCTTACAAAGCCTTGCTCAAGTCTTAACTCCAGGTCCTGTGGTATATACTTATTTGTAAATAATATCTTCAAAGACCCTATTTGGATGAGGCCAAACTATATGTGGGTAGGTCTTAATCCAATATGACTGGAATACTAATAGGCAAAGGAAATTTGAACATGGAAACAGAAATTACAGAAGGAGATTCAAAGAGACAGATTGCCATGTGATGGAGGCAAAAGATTGACTGCCAGCAAGCCACTACCAGAATGCTACACTTTGGAGAAGGCAGGACCTACCAAAACCTTGATTTTAGATTTCTAGCTTCTGAAATTGTGACACAATAAATTCCTGCTTTTTAAACCAACTAGTTTGTGATATCTGTTATTAGGAGCACTGGCAAACTGAGACAGTCATGGTATATAACCCTTTTAATATGCAGTTGGACTCAGTTTCCTACTATTTTGTTGAGATTATTTACATTTATCTTCTGTAATTTTCTTTTCATGAGATATCTTTATCTGGCTTTGGTATAAGGGTGATACTGGCATCACAGAATGAGTTAGGAAGTGTTTCTTCTTCTTCAATCTTTGAGAGACTTTGAGCAGCATTGGTATTACTTCTTTGAATGTATGGTAACATTCACCAGTGAAACAATCTGGTCCAGAGCTTTTCTTTGTTGGGAGGTTTTGATTTCTGATTCAATCTCTTTACTTGATATTAATCTGTTGAGATCTGCTATTTCTTCTTGAGTCAATTTAGGTAATTTGTGTGTTCCCAGGAATTTCCCCATTTCATCTAGGTTATCTAATTTGCTGGCAAACAACTGTTCACAGTATTATTCTCTTGCAATACCTTTTATTTACATAAGGTTGGTAGCAATTCTCTCCCAACCCCCACCATGCGTTCATTTGATTTTTGGTATTTTTATCTTCTTGCTTATTCCCTCTGGCAGTCTAGCTAAAGGTTTGTCAATTTTTTATCTTCACCCCAAAGAACCAACTTCTGGTTTTGTTGATATTTTTCATTGTTTTTCTACTGTCTATTTCATATATATCTGTAATCTTCGTTACTGGCTGCTCCAGGTCATTTTGGGTTTAGTTTGATCTTCTTTTTCTAGTGCCCAAGTATGAGATTAGCTTACTGATCTGCAATATTTCTTCTTCTTCTTTTTATTTTTATTTTTTGAGGGGGGTAGTTCATGGTCCGGGAATTGAGCCCAGGTCTCCTGCATGGAAGGCAGGCATTCTAACCACTAACTACCTGTGCACCCTCTTCTTTTTTAAATTTAAGCATTTTAGAGCTATGAATTTCCCTCTGAACGGTGCCTTTGCTGCATCCCATAAGGTTTGATATATTGTGTTTTTGTTTTCATTTGTCTCAAAGTATTTCATAATTTTCCTCCTGATTTCTTCTTTGACTAACTGATTGTTTAAGAAAGCTTTGCTTAATTGCTACTTATCTGTGAATTTTTAGGTTATCCATCTGTTACTGATTTCAAGCTTCATTCTTAAGTAGTTGGAGAAAATATTTTGTAAGATTTCAATATTTTTAAATATATTGAAACTAGTTTTGTGACCAAACACATGTTCTATCCTAGAGAATGATTCATGTTTACCTGAGAAGAATATGTATTCTATTGTTTGGGAGTGAAGTGTTTTATATATGTGTCTGTTAGGACTAGTTGGTTTATAGTATTTTTCAAGTCTTCTATTTCCTTACTGATCTTCAGTCTAGATGTTCTATTGATTATTGAATGTGATATACTGAAGTCTTCAAAGATTCTTAAAGTATATTCTTATGATCATAACCTGTAATTAGCAATCTCTGATTTTTAAGTTTGAGCAGTAGGAATACACCAAATTTATATTTGAGAATATAAATAATAGCTTAAATGTTTCAAATAAAGTATCTCGATTCTTCAAACTTCTTTGCCTCCAATTAATAAATTAATACCTCTGGTATCACATCATATCATTATTTTTCTGAAATTAGTCTTTGTTGGCTTTAGTTTTTTAAGCTCCACATTCAAATTTAACTTTTTGGTAAAAAAAATCCTAATTCATAAATATCAAAACCAAATTTTAGTCTTATTAGCACAATGTTGAAATAAGAAAACCTCATACATACTTGTAACTTCTAATGCAGCTTCCTCTACTACTTCTTGTCTAATTGTAAAGTGAAGTATCTTAGAACTAAAAGTATGAATTTCCTAAACTGCAGTTCTAACAATTCTGGAAACAGTGTTGCAGTGCATTTGCATATTCTCCATTTTGTTATTCTCCAAGAGAACACTCCTCCTTCAAATACACCTAAGAAATAGTTAAGTTTCTTGATGTTTTCTTTCAATATGTGCCTATGTGACAAAAAAAAAAAAAAGTAGCATCCCTGAGGAATGGCAGCAGAGAAATGTTTAATGGGTTGACTCCTGAAATGCCACGGCACTATACAACAATGAATATCTGTTTCCAGCTCAGACATCTTTTATAAAAGCTTATTGAAGGATATAATTCACACACTATACACTTCATTTCAGTATATTCACAGATGTGTTAGCTACCACACTCAATTTTAGAACATTTTTATCACCCTTAAAAAATATCCCATACCCATTAATAGTTAAGTCAGTTCCCATACCCACCACTCTCCCAGCCCTAGGCAACCACCAATCTACTTTCTATCTCCACGGATTTTCTTACTCTGGACATCTCTTACAAAAGGAATCATAAAATGTAATCTTTCCACATTTTTAGTTTTGCAGAACTTTTTTTTTTAACCATTCTTTCTTCTAAGATCTCCAAGTCTGTTCCCCTATCCCCTCACTTCCCATTCCCTATACTCTAAATTCTTGCTCTAAATATGGAAATGTGTAGAATAGCTCAGAATATGTTAATTTCCAATCTCTTGCTTTAGCTGTAACATACTTGACAGAAATGTATTTTCTTAAGGAAAAATCATAAATGTTATTGGTTTCTATAGTACTACTGGCACTATATTCCAAGTATATTTTATAGATTCATTAATAAGTTATATAAGTTTTAAGAACTGGCTGCAAACACAAATACCATTTTTTTAAAAGTATATCCTTATAGAAATATCTGTTCTAAATTCTCATAGCCACGGGGATCATTTTATGTAGGAAAAACTTAAGATGAGAGAAGCCAAGTAATTTGTGCAAGGCCACAGAATTAGTAAGGGGTATTGCCAAAACCTGAAGAGAGGGTCTGTTCTGTGTGGCACCAATGATTGCAATTTCCTTCACTTCATGGAAACTCCTAAAACACATTTATGTTTTTCACTAAGCCAATTAAAATTTTGTAAAGCTAAATATTTTAGTTCTAAACATTAAATGTTTTTAAATCAGTATCATACATTCCAACATTTCTTTTACCTACAACACCCTCTAGTAATACTCACCAAAGCTGACAAACTATTGCTGACATTGTCAAGAAAAAAAATGCGTTAAAATTATTTCAAAGATTTGTCACTACTGTTGGCAATTTATTATGATGTATTAGTTCTTTGATCTATAAATATTTGATTTGTTGAGACTTTGGTAAAAGTAAAAACTGTACAATTTCTTGCTGCTCAAAACAGAAATGCTTTATTAAAAATGTTTCGCTAATTCCAAATTTATATTAAAATCTTCTGTGAATAGTCATTTTTAAAACAAAAATACTTTTTTTATTTTTTTATTTCTTATACCCTTCCTAAAGGGTGATATGCCTTTAGAGGAAGAATTCTTTTTCTGTCTATATTATATATACAATTTGTAGAATTTGGAAAATTTACTTCTCTTTCATGATACAACTATTGTTACTATTAAATTCTAGCTAAAGCATAGATTTAATAAAAATGAAATAAGATGGCACAATGCCAATCTGATTTTAGCTTAACAATTCTAATAAAGGTTAAAATTGTCTTAGGTCAGCAGTGTATTCCCCGCTATTAGTACAAAAAAGATACATATAATTATGGCTCATCCTTTATTTTAAGTGCAGCTCACCATCTTGATTCACAAAGAAACTCTTCATATCCAGTAGGACACCATGGGACTAGAATAAGTCTACATGGCAATGAATGATGATAGTATATTAATGGCATAAACTTTTCACTGATTGAATAACCTGTGGATCTCATCCATTTCTTGAACATTGACATCAGTGAACACAACAAGCAAAACATCAATTATCAGAAAACTCCCCCAAAACAGCACTTTTATTGATAAGAAAACAGAGCTGGGGCGGCTACCGTGGCTCAGCAGGCAGAGCTCCGACCTGCCGTGCTGGAGGTCTGGAGTTCAATCCCTGGTGCCTCCTGCCCATATGCAAATTTAAAAAAAAAAAAAAGAAAACAGAGCTGCATCAAGGTTCTGAAAGGCAGCGAACCACTTTTGACATGATTATGTCCCATTAAGCCCTTACTTTAAGGGGTTGCATTTTTAAGTTCGAACTATTTCCCCACGCAATATTTCTCTTTACCTTCTACAAAAGATGATGAAAACTTTATATTATTTATCAAAAGTTTGAGCAACTTCTTTAACTGGGCACAAGTATCTCAAAGGGTGACAAAAAGTCTCTCATCTATAAATGCAGTACACTCACCAAATGCATAGACTAATTTTTTCCCAAAAAAGGAAGTCAAATTACAGCCATATGACTTGCTAATGAACTTTGCATTCTCATACAGTGATCTACAAAATTTATGAACTTATGTTTCTCATTTTTTCCATTTGCTTTGAAGAAACAACAGGCCTAATAGTCACTGCACTTCTTTTCATAGATCAAATTTTATGTTTTTGGTAAGCTCATCGGTTTGGCTGCTAATTACGAAAGTACCTTGCTTCACCTGCATTTATCTTCCAAGGGATACTGATTTAACATGCCCAGGTAAAAGTTAATTTACCTTCTAAAATGATTTAATGTATTTAAGAAGGCATAAACATTCAACTTTCCTATTTCCTATCTGTCCTATCCATCAGTTCTCTCTCACTTAACCATATGTCCAGGCTCCCAAACAGAGCTTCAGTTTTTCTCCTAATCTGTTTCTTATGATCTCTCTCAGACATATACGTTTAACAATCTACCCATCTATGTTGGCATTCCGGACTATATTTTAGACCATCTCTCTTTTCCCCTTTCTCCAACTTGTCAATCTCTCCTATTGTGAAACCATCTCTTATCTACTTAAATATCTCCATAGTCTAGTCTCTCCAGTGTTAAACAATAAAAAGAAAGAATAAGAAAAATCTTTAATCTTCTAACTTGCCCTTTCTTTTCCTCTCAAGCTTCTTGAGTTTATTATACTTACTCAACCTCTTGTCTCACATTTATTTCTTAATCCACAACTACAAATCAACTACAGAAATTTCTCTAGTACAAGGTTACCATTGGCCTCTAGGCTGCTAAAGCAAATGAACACTTTTTAACCCGTACCTTACTAGACATACCTATAGCATCGATATAAGACATCACACCCTCATTCTTGAAATTCTCTTTTATTTTAAATAACTCACATTCCTAGCTTAAACCTAACAATCACTTCCCTTAACTCTTCTTTTGCTAATGGAACAAATCATTGAGCTTGGATTCTCACACGTATCTCAGTAGTTTTTCACACCGTTAATCGTGACCCATTTGCAGGTCTGCTCCTAATCAAACCTGAATCAAGAATAGTGATGACTCCTTTAATTTGAAAAAACTAGGCTGCTTTACCCATAAAAGAAATACTTTAAAGGGTGCAAGAGACATAATTTTCAACCACGACTTCTGCTTGGCCTGAAACTGATACTGACAAAACCCTAGGCCCAGCACGACACTAATAAACATAACAAAGTAACTGACCAAAAGAGGCAGAAAGCCCATTGGGGATGTATGGCCAGAGCCTTCTTTCAAAATTTCTTTCAAATATGTTTCACCCCTCCTTGTACCCCAATTCGTAACAGAATCCACAGTATTTGTTGTTATCAACAGAAACTAGTTGGATGGCTGGATAACAGTCAGGCCAGCAGGCTGAGAACTAGAACAGAACTAGGACTCTCTCCAAATATTATCACCCTCCCTCTCACCAACTGTTTGAAGTATTTCAGGGTTCAGTTTGAAATATTACATAAACCTTATTCCTAGCGTATGGACTGCAAATCAGGATCACTATGTATGGGGTAACATATGTGAAAGGACTATTTAAAAACTATGGACCGCTATGCAAAAGTAAGATATTTCCACTTTTACTACACATTTTGATAGGCGTAGCTTTCAAAACTAAGAACTATGCTTCATTTTTTAAGTAAATTCATACCATAACCATCATATCCCATGTGTCACCTTCAGAAAACAGTTATGGAACTATTCCCTCAAGCTTTTTTCCTTAACAGCAACAAAAAATGCAATTAAAACATTTTCTCTCTTTTAAAAGTGGGTCTCCCCTTTTGTTGCTCAGATGTGGCCTCTCTCTCTCTCTCTCTCTCTCTCTAAGCCCAATTCTGCAAGTTAAACTATTACCCTCCCCGATATGTGGGGAATGACAACCAGTGTGAGTCTCCCTGGCAATATGGGACATGACTCCCAGGGATGAGCCTGGCCCTGGCACACTGGGATCGACAACATCTTCCTGATCAAAAAGCGGAAAAGAAATGTAACAAAATAAGATGACAGTGGCTAAGAGACACTCGAACAGACTCAAGAGGCTATTCTGGAGGCTACTCTTTCACAAGCTTCAGCTAGATATTGTTAATTGCTAGTTTACCAACTCCCAACCAACATCATTCCTATTAGCCTTAAAGAACACCCAGGGCTCTATCTGAGATCCTACAAAAATTGTATGCACTAAGTTTACTTTTCAGAAACTTAAAACCTTCAGATGGTTCCTAGGCCAGATGAGTTCTGAAACTCAGAGATGTCAGTCTCTCTAAGAACATCAACCAATTTCATCCCCCTTTCCTATTGTCAACACCCCTTTTCAACATGAAAAAAGTTAGAATGGGCATAACCCAAATATCCCTAAAGATTGGGAGAAGGATCAAAGGAGAAGAAGGAGTTATAACAGAGAAGTTAGGATTTAACAAATGAATATGACTACTGAATCATTACACTGGTATTTCTTTTTAGTCTCCAATGTCTTAGAACAGAAAGAAGGAAAAACCTGAAACTGTAGAATGGTAACCCATACCAAAGTTTGAAATCTGTTCTATAACCACTTGTTAAAATGTACTTTGAAATTTATTACTTTTTGAATATATGTTATATTTCACATTAAAAAAAAAGTATGTCTCATTTTTCTTTTCCCAATTTACAGGTTAAGATAAAGATACAAGATTATTCATTCGAAACATAAATTTTTTCTATATCCCCTTCTCAAAGGAGATTACCACAAATTGATCCCTGGGGACAATATCATTTGATATTTAATTATCCAACTTTAGGCAATTAGATTTCTAAAATAATTATGAATAAATGAAATAAATGTGTCCTCAAATATCTATATTTATAATAAAGTAAATTTTACAAATAAAATACGCTAAAGCAATTGACTTGCCAAATGCTACATACAAGATTGTTTCTTCCTTCCAACACGTGCCATAGTTAAGACAAACATTTAACATTGTTTTGCTTATTTATACCACTATATAAATGGTTTCATTTTATCATATGCCAAAACCTCTTTTGTTGAGATATTCAAACTAACTTCTGCCAGGAACACTAGGAATTTGGTGATAGTGCTTCTTTTGAGAGAAAAACAACAACTATCCTCAGAAAATTGAAAATGTTTTTCTTGGCACTTAAACCTTGCATTGAGCCTTCTGGAAAGTATTTTAAAGCTGTTGTTTTTAACCCAGACTTTGTGACTGAAACAGGAAAAGATTCTGTTGTGTTGCACCAAAAAACATATTCATAGGGCTGATTTTCTTTCTACACCAAAAATATGAGGTTGATGGCAGCAGTTTTCAAAATATAATTTTCTAGAACCATGTCATAAATTGGGTTTTATCAGTGTATTCAACACAGTTTCTTTTTTAAACCTCAAAACTTCTGATGACTAAAAAATGCTACATGTTACTCAGATATGCTTTGTTAAGTGCCACAATGGCAAGGATTTTTTTTTTCATTTAACTATTGCTCTGTTAGGAGCTTGCACAAAAAGAAAATTTATCCAAATTGTACTTTGGGGCTGGCTGTGCATGTAAGAAAAAAAAGGATGTTTCTAAATTGTTATCTTTTTATGATTGTATTTTCCCTGCTGGGTATACTTTACCTTCAGAATAAACAGAACTAAATAAATTATGTGAACTTTTTGCAATACTGCCCTAATAATATATCTGAGTACAAATATGGAGTTTTGGGAAATTAATGAAATAGTCATTGTTCCTAATTCTTTCATTCACCCTTAAATTATTTCATTAGAGGAAAGGGGGCACAGGAACAGTATGGTATATATGAAGATAAATTAATAGAGAATTATAGACGGACCAAACAATTTCCACCAGACAGCTGCAGCAATTTTTCAGTCACTAATGAATGGAATAAAGCACTATGCTCCTCATTACCTATCCTTTTGCATATCAAAAGGATATGTAATCATTTTACATTTTTTACCTCTTAACAGCCTGGCTGTTCCTTTATATGAAGAATAGCAGCAACATCATCATTTTGTATTAATATATAACATTTTTTATGTAGTCAAAATAATTTAAAATTATATCATATGCTATCAAATATCTATTCACATGTTCTGCAGGAAATTAGTAGTTTAAAAATTCAGAAGGTTGAATTGTCTTATTTTGGTAAAAAATTGTATGTTATCCACCAAATATATTTTATTAAAAATCCATATTTGCCTTTGTCAATTAAGTGTAAATTTTAATTTTAAAAGCCTTGTCTTTCCTACTGTGATGGAATTCTACCTTTATCCAGAAAAAATGAGAAAAATCCGATTCAAATAAGTACAACAGATGAGAACTACATGGGCATTAATGGTATCACTGAAAAATGAATATTATGAAGAAGTGGATTTTACCTTATAAAAAATCCTATTTCCAAACTGCTGTAGTTATATGAAAATGACTGACATTATTCTTACTGGCATTTAATTCTTGAGGCATCCTAACACTCCTCCTACATTCCTCAGAGTCCCAGAGTTAGGAAAAAATACAACCTTGGCATTATGGCCCAACTCAGTGTTCTAAAGACTGATTACTCTGCTACTCTATCCTCACAGAAAGAAGGCTTAGATTCTTTTTCACTGAAATGTAGGATGTTGGCTGCTGTAAAAGGACAATGAAAAATAGCAAAAAATCAGGTTGCCAAAAAAATTAGTTATTTATCAGGATTTGGGGACTACTAATTTCCATAATCTACTTTCCAAGATGAAAAGCTAATCATCTTTCCCTCTATTTAACTTTTCTCTACTCACTAAGAAGCAGTGACCATCCTAGGAATAAAAACACCTGCCACTTATGGGGATAATTATTTGGAAAACACTTTAGTTTACTAGTTGATAAAAATTACAAAGGGATACTGCTTTTTATATTGAAAGTAAATAGGTATAACAAAACATACCTGAAAAAGAACATGTACATGGCAGCTGTGATGCAGAACAAAAGAACCTACAACAAGAAGAAAATAGATTACTCACAAAAGAACGTTGAAATCATCATGTATATAGCTTATAAAAGCAAAATGCCTACTTTTATACAAATATGAAAAATATCCTCCATGAACCAGAACAAATGTATAAAACTATTAAAAGGAGTTAATAATGGAGTGGTATATGAGAAAACAATGTACCTACTGCAAAACACAAGACTATAGTTAAAAGTCATATCTTAATGTTCTTTTATCAACAGTGGTGGATGGGCCGTACCAATGTCAGGGATCAATGATGGGGGGAGGGATGTGGGGAATGGGATGTTTTGGGTGTTCTCTTTTTCTTTTCCTGAAGTAATGAAAATGTCAGAAAATTGATTGTGGTGATGAATGCACAGCTATGTGGTGATGCTGTGAGCCACTGACTGTATACTTTAGATGGATTGTGTAGTGCGTGAATATATCTCAAAATTACATTAAAAAAATACCTACTTTTACATTTTGTGCCTAAAACAATACAAGGATGTACAAAACTAATCATACACATATCACATTCTCTACCTTTCAAATAAACCATATGAGGGCAATAATAAACCTGAAATAATTATATATACATTTACTTATATAATATTTATACATACCAATGTCAGGATCAATGATAGGGGGTGGGATGTGGGGAATGGGAATCACCATATAGCTGTGCATACACACACACAAGTTATATAGGCTGGCTTTGTAGTTTAGAAAGGAACAGTCTATTTTTTCAACTTGTCTGTAAGATGCTTGAGGAAGCAATTAATTTATAAACAAAAACAACTGGCTTTTATATAATCAAGTTAACAAATAAATCATAAAACTTATTATTTTACCAAGACAAGCAGATTTTTCTTAAATGTAAAACATAGTCTAGTTGTCAATCAATTCTAATCAATAAGAAAACCTCATAAAAATATAATGCTCCTTTATGGGGACAGACCACTGATGAAAAAGTCATCTGAAACCTTGCATAAAAAACCACAGTAAATCTGAATTGAAGACGCTCTCTTCAAACACATCAAAGACAACAGACTAAGAAAGTATATGGAAGGTATCCCAGAACTCCAGTCCTGATTAAAGCCTTAATTATTTAAGTGAATCCCTAAAAGTCATTTTAAATCACACACAAAAAAAGAAGTTGTGAAATGCATTGTTGACATGTTAACAACAGTGTAAGTTAGGCACAAGGATTGTCAATGGCTTCACAGCATAGACAAACTGCAAATGAACAATCTCTAACAATGTAAATGGTTGACTAGAGGAACAATCAAAAAATGGTGTACAATAGCTTTTGCTATTTCTGACACAAATACTTTTTCGTCAAAAGAAAATTAAGTTTTCTTATTAAACATCAAGCTTGACAAATTTCCATCTTAGCCTAACATAAGGCATTATAAATATTACCTGAATGACTCTGAATTTTATAAACATACCAACTAAAAGGAAGTATATCAATTACTACTAGACCAATGTGTTTTATATCAATATGATCTTTCTCTAATAAACACGCAAACTCTTCAACCCTCCCTACTACCCTCCCACCTACCCTGTCCCTCTTTTCCAATGCCATTAAAAAAAATACTCTTTCATGACACATAGGTTCATGTCACTGATTTTAGAAACATAACATAAAACATATGGAATAATCTTCAGTTAATGATTGATCTATTATAAATTAATGTCCAAGTATGTTTGTTTACTGGCTATAATTTGCTATTTTTAGTAGATTTGGATAGGGCACAACAATATTTTGAAGAAAAGAGACTTAGGACATTTTCTTTTGTAGAAAAATGAGACATAAGGGAATAAAAATGCAAAAGAGTGGGGATTAGAGCTTTATACAAAGAGGTCAAGGAAAGAGAGATGTCAGCAGAGACACTGAGATGAGAGACAAGCCATGGAGACCAGATCAAACAGAGCCACTGGAAGGACTTGGGGATTTACTGAGAAAGATGGGAATTCAATGTAAAATATATTTAGTATTATGTTCGTCAATGACACTAAAGAAAGGATTAATTTTTAACTAAGGAAGGTTTTTAAATTAATTAATTTATTAATCATTCTGACTTCAACAAAGTGCTTTTCCAAATAAATGTAAATCTGCACTTAAATTATGAAGAACATTTTCTCTGTTTCAAATTATGTAATTTAAGAGCTAAAAGGAACTTCAGATGAGCCCCTATAAATTATTCTATATCAGGAAACTTAGATCCTGAGAAGATGATATATCCATGCTTACTCTTCAAGTTGTATTTTGCATTCCTTCATTAAACAAATATTTACCAAGTAGTTACTAAATACTACTACACATTGCTAAATACAATACTTAAAGATAATGTATTTTTATGTATATCCTAGCTTAAAGGATACTGCTCTGCAGTCCAATACTGTAGTCATTTACCACATATGGCCATTTAACTTTTTAATAGCTATACTGAGTATACTGACATAAACTGTACATATTTAACATATGTATAATATTATAAATTTTGACATAGGTATACACTTATAAAAAACATGATCATAATCAAGATAATGAGCATGTCTATCATTCCAAAAAGTCTCAGGCCCCTATAATTCCTCCTCTCCTCTCACCATTTCCCCCCATCTGCAGGCAAACACTGAACTGCTTTCTACCACTACACATTAGTTCACATGTCCTAGAATTTTATACAAATAGAATCATACAGTATGTAGTCTTTTACGTTTGGTTTCTTTCATGTACTTTTTATAGTTATTTTGAGATTCATACTTATTCTAACTTATGTTTGAATGGTTCATTTTTATAGCAAAGTAGTAATCCACTGAGTAGGTGCATCCATTTACCTGTTGATGGATATTCTGAATTACTTCCAGGTTTTGCTACCACACTTACGCAAAAAAGAAAGTACTTATGAATATTCCTGTATAAGTCTTTCTATGGAAAATTCCTTTCATTTTTCTTGGGTAAATATTTAGGAGTAGAATGGCAGGATCATATGGCAGGTCTATGTTTAAAATCTTAGGATATAGTGAAATTTTTCCAAAGTGATTAAATTGTTTCATAGTTACAGAAGTAACGCATTAGAATTCCAGTTCCACATTCTCACAACATCTAGTATGGTCACTTTTTAAAAATTTAGCCATTCTAATTGGTGTGTTATTGGTATTCCAATCTCGTGGGGGGGAGGCAGACCTATTATTTAGGGTGGAAACTTTGATTGGATTGTTTCCTTGGAGATGTGACACACCCAATAGTGGATGAGACCTTTGATTAGAACGTTTCTATGGAGAAGTAATCCAGTTAATTGTGGCTGTGACCTTTAGACTAGATGGAGATATGACACTGCCCATTTAAGGGGTGTCTTGATTAGTTTACTGAAGGCCCTGAAAAGGGGAAACATTTTGGTGAAAGCTCAGAAGTAACATAGACACAGACATTTGGAGATGCCTGAATGCTGACAGAGAGACGAGACACCTAGACACAGATGTTTGAAGTTGTTGAGTCCAGCAGATGTTGCCCTATGCCTTCCCATGAGATGCTAATCAAGCCAGAAGCCAGATTGATTCACAGGGGTTGAGAGAGCTGTTTGAAACCAGAAGCCAGGAGAGGATGCAGATGCCAGCCACGTGCCTACGCATGTGACAGACATAGGCTTTTCTCAAGTTAAAGTAACTTTCTCTGGATGCCTTAGTTTGGACACTTTTATGGCCTTAGAATTGTAAATTTGTAAGTTAATGAATCCCCTTTATAAAAGTCAACCCATTTCTAGTATATTGCATTCTGGCAGCTTAGCAAACTAAAACAGCATGAGATATTAATCCAAGCTATTTATTTTGTGTATGAATGTCCAAATGTTATAACACAGTTATATAAAAGTCTCATTCTCAACAGAATTCTCTTTGCCCCTTTGTCAGAAATCAGTTGTCTATATATGTGTAGGTCTATTTCTGGAATCTCTATTCTGTTTCATTGATCTATATTTCTCTTTATGCCAATGCCACACTGCCTTGACTACTTTAGCTTATAAGTCCCGTAAGTCAGGTAGTCTAATTCCCCCAACTTTATCTGGTTTTCAAAGTCGTTTTGACTATTTTAGATCCTTTGCATTTCCATATGAATTTTAGAACCAAATTGAATACTTCTAGCAAAAAAAATGTTAAAGTGTACTGAGATTTTGATTGAGATTGTGTTGATTTTATATGTATACACACACACACACACCCCAAAAATTTAGGAAGAACTGACATCTAAATAATATTATGTCTTCCAAGACATGTACAAGGTACACATGGTGATTTGTGGTATATACCCTAGAAAAAAGATGTTCTTAAACCTAATCCATTCCTGTGGGTGTGAACCCATTATAAAAAGGACCTTTAAGTGAGGGTACTTCAGTTAAGATATGGCCCACCTCAATCAGGACAGATCTTACTTCTATTACTAGGATCCTTTATAAGCAGAATGAAATTCAGAAATAGAGGGGGGGGGAAAAAAGCCACAGAGGGAGGAACAAGAAGCTGAACACCAGTGATACCTGGAAGAGATGGCAGAGACCAGGAAACATTGCCATGTGTCTTGCCATGTGACAAACTAAGAACTAAGGGTCACCAACAGCCAGTACCTGAACCATGTGCAAATAAATTCCTACTGTTTAAGCCAAACTACTGCACTGTATTTGCTTGAGCAGCTCAGAAAACTATAATAGTACATCTCTCCATTTATTTACATCTTAATTAATTACTCTCAGCAGTGTTTTGTAGTTTTTAGCGTATTGGTCTTTCACACCTTTTTCACACTATCCTTAAGTTTTTCATATTTTTGATGTTACTATAAATGTTATTGTGTATTTAACTTCAATTTGATAGTTTGTTGCTTGTATAGAGAAATACAATTTTTTATATTGATCTGTATAGTAGATAGTTCTAGCAGCATTGTAAGTTCTTCAGATTTTTTTACATAGTTTAATTTCTTTTGTCGTTTAAGTATGGACACCTTTTATTTTTCTTTCTTGACTTATTACACTGGCTATCATTTTCAAGACAATGTTAAACAGAAGTGGGAATATTAGGCATATTTATCTTGTTCTTTATCTTACAGGGAAAGCATCTTTTACCATTAAATATGATGTTAATTGTGGATTTTCTGTAGAAATCCTTTCTCAGGTTGAGGAAGTTCCCTAGTTTGAAGAGAGGAAGCTGTTGAATTTTGTCAAATAGTTTGTATATGTCTATTGAGATGATCAGATAGTTAGGTTTTTTTAGGTTGTCAACATACTGAATTACACCCATTTTCAAATGTAATCATGTATTTCTGGGAGAAACCACAGTTGGTCATGATATATTATCTTTTTCATTTATTGTTGAATTCAATTTGTTAAAAATTGTTTAATAATTTTTGCATCTGTGTTCAAGAACGGTGTTGGCTTTTTTGTTTTATATTCTTTTTTCTCATAATGTCTTTTACCTGATTTTTCTATGAATGTAACTAATCTCACAGAATGAAGTGGAAAGAATTCCCTTATTTTTATATTTTTGTAACATCTGTACAGAATTTTATTATTTCTTCCTTAAATATCTCATATAATTTATCAGTGAAAACTTGTGAGCCTATAATTCTTCTCTATGGGAAAACTTTTTAATACAAATTCAGTTTCTTTAACAGATAAAGGGTTATTCACAATATCTATTTATTCTCTAGTCAGCTTTAGTAATTTGTATCTTTCAAGGACTTTGTGTCTTTCACCTAACTTATTTATAATATATATAATACTATAATATTCTCGTACCATCATTTTAATATCTATAGAATCTGCAGTGATGTCCCCTTTCTCATTTCTGAATATTGATCATTTGTACCTTCTCTCTTTCCACTTTTGCTTTTGCTTTCTTCTGCGACCCATGAGTTATTTGGAAGTGTGTTATTTAGTTTCCAAATATTGAGAAATTTTTCAACAGACTTTCTCCTATTGAGTTCTTATTTTATTCTATTATAGTCAAAAATACTTTTTTATGATTTAATTACTTTGAATTTACCAAAACATTTACACCCCAGAATGTGCTCCACTTTGGTAAGCAGTCCATGTGTATTTCATGTGCATCTGCTATTGCTGGGAGGAGTGTTCTATAAATGTCAATTAGGTCATATTGGTTGACAGTGTTGTTCAAATCTCCTATATCATTAGTGATTACTTATTTAATCAATTACACTAATCAGTAATCAGCTAAGTACTTTGCTCTCTAACCTTCTATTCTTTGAGTTCTTTTTGGCATGGTCTCCCCATACTCTCACTTTTGTTTCCTCAACTCAGAAAATCCTCTGGGCTCTGTCTGAGTGCCACCGTTTTTTTGCTCCATGTCCTGAAAACTCTCTCAGGCAGTAAGCTCAGGTAATCAAAGGCTTCCTTCATTTGTTTCCCATTTCTCGGGGGTCACTATCCTCAACTGTCAGGATCTTGCAAACCATTGTTTCATATGTTTTGTTCACTTTTTGGTTGTTTTGATTGTGAAGATAAATCCAATCACAGTTATGCAGGCTGTGTTAATATAAATTTTAAATAATTACAATTAAATAAAACTAAAATTTAGTTCCTCATTCACACTAGCCATATTTCAAGTAATCAATAGCTACATGTGGTAGTGGATAGCATAATGACCAGAACAGATATAGAATGTCTTCATCATTGCAACAAGTTCCATTGGACATTTCCAGCTAGTGAATAGCATTTTCACTGAACATGATAACAATGTTATAGCACTTCACATATTTTATCTTTGGCTGTAACATGTATGTCTGTATATGCATATACTTTAAAACTTTACATGTATAAGTTCATACGCTAAAATAATGATCACATCATTTAATCTGCCCATTGGTAAAAATAATACTATTACATATGCTATAAGGATTAAATGAGATAATTTACATAAAGCCTAATAGAGTAACCTGTAACAAGAAATAAATTCTCTGTGATTCTCTATTTCATACCCACTGCACAATATAATTAAACAGGATAAATAATTTTGAAACTATTCCAAACATAACGAGTGCCATGCTACATCATGGATAAATTTCAAAAACATTATGCTAGGTGAAAGAAAGACAAAAATGACCACATATTAGATGAATGCTGCATGACACCATTTATATGAAATGTCCCTACTAGGCTTTCTATTGACAGAAAGTAGAATAGTGGATGCCTAAGGCTGATGATGGTTAAGGAGTAATGGGGAGCAATGGCTAGGGGTTACAAGGTTTCTTTTGGGGGTGATTAAAGGCTCTAAAATTAGATTGTAATAATGATTGCCCAACTGTGTAACTATATTAAAAAAACATGAAACTGTACACTTTAAACTGGTGAATAATATAATGTGTAAATTATATATCAAAAGCAAAGCTGTTAAAAAAAACTGTACATGATAAAAACAAACAGCCAAACCAAGTAACAAAAATATAAGGAAAAGAAAATTCCCTTCTATCCAAAACCACTGGCCTACTATCTGGGTAGAATTTTTTATGTATATGTATACATGTGTACTCAGATAATACTTTAAAAAGACATTGTTCTACATTTTCGTTTTCAATTTTAAACATACACACACACACATATCTACATGGAAATGCAGACATTTATTAAACACTCTCCTGTTAATCTTTAGTGTTTATAGTCATTCTGCCATTATAATGATTCAATAAATAGTTTTGAATACCAAAGTATTCTTCGTAAATACATGCACCTAGGTAATTCTTAGAACTGGATTTACTGCATGAAGGGACACGTGCATTTTTAATTTCGACTAATAGTATCAAGTTGCCCTCCAGGAAAGCTACACTAATATACAATCCCACCAATGGTGACTGAAAGTAGCTATTTCCTTACATTATTTCCCCATATCTACAAAAACTGTGAACTATCAAATTGTTTTATCCTTCACAATCTGATCAGTGAAACATAAAGATATCTCATAGTGTAGCTGCATTCCTCTTATGAGTAAAATAGCCTCCACAAGCCTTTTCTCCTCCCTCCTCCCACTTTGGTCAGTTAAACTGCCTTTTCATATCCTTTGGCTATTTTTGGTTTGAGTTGCTGGTCTTTGAGGAACCATTTTGTTCTTGAAACTGAACACACAAATGAAAACGTAATTAATTTTAGTATTCTTTTTGCACCAAAAATATGGATGCTTAAATAAAAATCATCATAAAATGTAAATCCCGTAACGTAAAAACTAGAAGAGGCTTTTAAGCCAAGAGGGTACAGAAAGTATAAAAATAATGTGAAAAAGTTCATTCTGCTGAACAGTTCATTCCACTGTTCTGTGTGGAAAGACTCTGTAGGAAGTGACAGATTTACAATGCATTGCTTCCTGCTATAGAGCTTACAAGTAACTTTCAGGAAAAACTGCACTATTGCTGTCATTACTATATCATGTAAAATTATACGAAAACTATAACTCTCAAGGCACTAACAAAGAAACAAAATCACAATATATGAATACTTTTAAAGCCTTAAAATAATGAGAAATATAAGATGAACAAAAAAATAAAATAAAAAATGAAAAAAAATGAGAAATATAAAAAACTGTGAATATGGCCTGGTAAAGAAATCTATTTTTACCTTCTAAGCCTCAAAATGGTTAAAAAACTGTCTTCAGATCATTTTGAAAATCTAAAATAGACCTGAACAGATGGTACATTTAACTACTTCCTACCACAGAACTCTTCAGCTTTACTTTAACAAACTCAATTAAATGTCCCTGATCACAGTGCCTTGACAAATTCTGCCTGAGTGTGTCCACAGACAATAATGCCTTTCGCTGCCTTATCTTCTTCACTCATCAAGCCTATTTTCCCTACATATTCATTAAACCCTCTTCCTTCCATTGTTCTAATAAATACTGAAACCTCATCTCTCCTTTCCGGAAAAGAAGCAATATGCATTTTGCTTTCTAATTTTTAAAATGTTGGTATAATTCTAATCTCACATAACGTACAGTCCATTTTTTAGTCAGTTCCTTTGTTTTGGATTACATGCTTTATCTAGAGGTTTTTTTCTTAAGTTTCCATATCTTGACAAAACAAAACACCACAAAAGTACAAACAGTTTATAGGAATTTAAGGCCACAAATGCTAAAAGTAGGAATAAGAAAGAAGTCCTAGGTCTCCAGATTAAGACTGTGAACCTAAGCAATTAATTTCCATTCTTTGAGCTTTAACTTTATCATCTGTAAAAAGAAGTTATTTATCTAAGATCTTTCAAAACTCTGAAATTCCATGATTCCATGGAACATTTTTCCCAAATGTATATTACTTCAACACAAACTGTTATTACTATATAAGACAAATCTCAGAATTTATATATTTATTATATAAATACAATTTTTTAAAATTGAATTGAGTGTAAGGAATTAAATTAAATATGCAAAAAGCTTGAGCCTAGTCTCTTCCTTGCAGGGCTCACATTTCTTGATTTATACCTCACAGTTAGGAAACAACAGCTGGCAACATATTAACCTTGAAATTTTCCAGTTGTAGAAATAGCAGTATTAGATAGTGGTCAGGAAGTACAGCCTATATGAAATCCTGTTCTTTTATGGTAAGGAGTTAGGCTGTATCTTGTCTCCCGAAACAATCAACACAATTTAAAATATCTTGTCTCCTGTAACAATTACCTCAATTTAAAATATCACACTTGAAAATTTCAACGCTCCGTAATCTATACAACCGGCAAATTAACATTTCTAAATACAGTAAAATTCCAGTTCTGCTGGCAGATTTTTAAAAAACAAACAGTTTTAAAATAACTGAAGGATTATAGAAAACAGTTTATATATGGGGAAAAAACAGTCTGTATTAAAAATGTAAAAAAATTAATGGTCAAGTGAAAATCAAGAGGTAAATTCATTCACTGGACAAAACACTCATTGAAAGTACACTCAGAACTGGGACTATAAAAGCCAACTGGAAAAGAAGGGGAGAACGATCAGAGGTGATAGTGGAGTTATACAGAGAAGCAGCGCTTAACAAATGAGTATGATTGCTGAATCATCATATTGATATTTCTTTTAGTCTCCAGTATCTCACAGCAGCTAGAAGTAAAAACCTAAAATTATGGAAATGTAATTCATACTGAACTCTGAAATTTGTTCTACAACTAATTGTTACGATTTACTTTGAAATGTATTGCTTTTTGTATATATGTTATTTTTTACAAAAAAGTCAACTGTGATGATAAATGCAGAGCTAGATGATGATATAGGGAACCATTGATTGTAGACAGAGGATAGTATAGGAATAAAATAATAATAAAAATAAGCTATTACTTATTAAATGCCAACAGTGTGTCAGGTACTGTACTATGTATAGGATATTTTAAAAATATTATCTCTAAATCTCACAAAAGCTCTTCAATGTAGGTTTTTATCACCTCCATCTTACAGATGAAGCAACTGGGTTGATTCAGTAGATAAGATACTTGTCTAAAATCACAGAACTTTTGAGTGGCTGAACTAAGGTTCAAACTTAGTAAAGTCTAATTTCAAATCTGAGGCTCTGTTAATTATATCCTTGCTTCTAAAACATGTCATATTCTTTAATAAGTGGTTACAATGCTTTCAAGGTAAAAAGGATCCCCACAATGCTTCCAAAATTTTTTTTAAAAATTTTTCCTTTATAAAAAGGGAAGAGGGATAGAACCTTTCTTTTACAGTCAGCATAATAATAATTAAAATAATAGTAACAACATCAAGTGCTGATATTGAATGTACACAGTATTTCATTAATTGTATTAAATTCTTGACATGCATTCCCTTATGTAATCCTCAAAATAATCCTGCAATTTAGGAATTAGTATTCCCCACTTGATAAATGAGGTTTGGAGTGACAAAGATAATTAAGTAATACAGCCAAGTATTGAAACCAGGTGTGATTCCAAAGCTCATGGATTGCCAAGGATTTCTCTCAAAGATTTCTTCAAAAACTCCCATTAAAGCAGTCACTGTGGAAATAAATTCAGTTAGAATTATTATATAACCCAGTAATCTCACTTTTAGTTATATACCCAAAAGACCTGAAAGCAGGGACTCGAACAGATACTTGCTCACTGATATCTATAACAGCATTCATTATTCACAACAGCCAAAGGGTAAGAGCTACTAAAGTGTCCAACAGCAGATGAATGGATAAACAAAATGTGGTATAAAAATACAGTAGAATGTTCTTCAGCTGTAATAAGGAAATAAGTTCTGATGCATGCAAAAACATGAATGAACCTTGAAAACATCAGGCTAAGTGAAATATGCCAGACACAAAAGAAAAAATATTATATGATCTTCCTATATGAAATAATGAAAATATACAAATTCTCATTATTTCATATCAGTGAGATTCTGGTTCCTGAATAGAAACTAAAAACAGGTTAGCAGGGGCAGAAGTGGGTGTAGGTAATAGGGGAAGGGGAGGATGGGGAGTTAATGCTTAATTGGTACAGGGTTTCTGTTTGGGGTATTGGAAATGTTTTAGGAATTGATGGTGGGCATGGTAGCACATACAACATCATGAATGTAATTATCACCACTGAAGTGTTTATTTGAAAGGCTTGAAATGTAAAATTTTAGCTTATACATACATTACCAGAATAAACTTTTTGAAAATCATAGAACTATTATAACACAAAGGATGAACCCTAATGGAAACTAGGGACTATAGCTAATAGTCTAATTACAATAAGTTTGTTTCATCACTCATAACAAAGGTATTACACCAATGCAAAATATCAATAATAGGGAAAACTGTGTGTGTTTGCGGGGGCGGGGGCAAATGGAAACTGAAACTGTGTTTTCTACATGATTTTTCCATAGATCTAGAACTACTCTAATTTTTTAAAAATGGAAAAAAACTTTCACTAATGTACAGCGTGTAAAACTAAATAACAAACAAACAAACAGCTTTCACAAATATCCTCAATTTAATTATGAAACACCTACTATGTTTCATGTGTAGTAGGTAAAACAAAAGAATAAATTAAGACATAGTCTCTGGGTCAAGAACTCACTATTTACATAATGAATCAGCTTTAAGAAAATTCCACAATCTTTAAAACTTCTAAAACATATTTATTCTAGTAAAAAAAAAAAAGCAGATCTAAGAAATTTGCTTCTTAAATTTCCAAAATAACTAATCCTATGATTATAATCAATACCTGAAAACCCCAACTGTTTATAAATGAAGTGAAACAAGAGGGTTATTAACTTGGGTCAGTTTTCTAATATGTTTATGTAACTATCTACAGAACCATTCTTTTATCCCCCTGCTAATCCAAATAAAACAAAAACACTTCACCTGCTATTCAGTCGACAGAGGAGGAGGTGGAGGTATATGAACTCAGAGCAAAGTTAAAGCTGAAAAAATAATGTGTTTTCAGCAGAGCAAAGCAGAAGGGTCACCTAAATGAAGACTCATTGCTATAAATAGACAATTTGTAGAAAGCCTGAGCAATTTTCATCCAAAAGGTGGTATTCCCATTAACCTCAAATAAGAATGAGAACCAGACTTAGGTTGATATAATGCTTTTTCCTAAGAGATATTACAAAAAAAATAAGAGCTTCCAGGTGACCTTAGGGAGGTCATAGCAGAGCCACATACAACTAACACATACCAGTATAACAATTCAGAAGATCTTTATCACTCAATAAAGCCTAGAAAAGCCATGAGAGTAAGGATTATAGTACTCCTAACTAAGGCACCCAATAGGAAAACATTCCCTCACTACTTCAGCAAACCATGTTAGGCAGTAAACAAAATATCAACAACTGCCCTTCAGCTGAATTTTACAAATTTTTAGGTGTTCACTGATAAGACGACTCAATCTCAGTATAGAATCCACAAAGAAACAGCATTCAAAATAAAGGATATAAATTCTCTTTACTGTTGAGCATATGGGTATTCTAGCCATGTATTAGTATAACAGACTGTCGGTTCTCCTAAATGGTGTGCCCTGTGCCCACACCCAAACCATCTGCCAATTCCTTGGGGATCTGCTCATTACAGAATTCATTTGGACAAAATTCTTCCCTGATTAGGCATAGTATCCGTCATTTTCTGGCATGGTCCTGACCATTTTCATTCAGCTACAGATTCTTCTCTCCAACCCCAGTTTCCACTGACAACCATTTCTTCAGGCAGGAAAGGTCCTGAACTAGTGTTTTATTCTGTTTTTCCCAATGAACATTAAAGAAATCTTAAAGCACAATGAAAGTAGGCATTATTCCTACTTAAAAAATAAGAATAATGTATGAGTACTTTCTTTCTTTTTTCTTTTTATTTCTTTTTTTTTGAAGTGATGCAAATGTTCTAAAAATGATCATGGTTATAAATACACAACTAGATGATGATATTGCAAGCCATTGATTGTAAAATATGGCTGGACTGTATGTCTGTGAAGATTTCTCAGTAAAACTATTAAAAGAGAAAAAAAAATAAGAATAATGAATCCTTGAATTCTGAATCAGAAGAACTGTGGAAGTACTTCTCAATTCAATAGGACCTATGTAACTTAGAAATCAGAATTTAAGGAATGATTTTGAACACTGAATCATAACATAGATAATCCTTTTTGCTTTCTGGTATATTGGAGAAGACAGAGGAAAATACCTGAAATCTCTAAACTGTATTCCAGCTACCTTGATCTCTGATAATGATTGTATAACCTTTATCTTTTAGCCCTGTACTTGTAAAATCCTTGTGACTAAACTTAATTTGTATCCAGTTATCTAGTTCTTCAACTTCAGAGTCTTGTTATCACTAAAGATAGCACCTAATGTTTATTAATGAAGGGTCTTGGGTTAGCACAGACTAATCCACCCCATGTCCAAAGTTATCGTGATAAGATAAGATTGGAGCTAACCAAAATGGGCCCACCTGACATGTACAGTACCTTAAAATTTAACCTACAAGTCATTATACCTCATTTTGCCATTTTCTTACTTATGTTCTATGACTAAGCATGTAATCAATCTGTGCATGGTCAATAATTAGATCACCTCTAATTATATCATCTGGGGCCACTGAATTCATTACCTTAAACACTGCCCATCTTTTTCTCTAACAAAACTAGCAAAATTATTGCAGTTCTGGGAGACAGATTTTGGGGCCATAGGCCATCTGTTCTCCTACTACATGCCTAGTTAAAAAATCTCTCTTTGAAACCCCAGTGTCTCAGGAATTGGTTATGGAGAACACCGGGCCAAAGAATTCATGGTCTTTGTCCAGTAACACCTAGACTTTTCAATGATATAATCTTCCAAAACTTAATCCACACACTTTCCAAATTTCTCATGCTCATTACACTAAAAAACCACAATCCTTTCACTATACTGAATAATCTTAAGAAATCTTAATTTTCTCTGCTTTCTCCCACTCCTTCATCAGCAAGACAGGCTCTGTATCTAGTTTACCATTGGGAGACAAAATGATATTAAAATATATAATTTTTGAAATGCCTACAAAACTAGTTTAACAGTTTATAGTTAAGTGAATGATAAAATAACAGAAAATTATCACTGACTTTTTTTAAAATCAATTTTATGGATAACTGTTGGGTTTAGAACAATGAGAAGAAACTTAAATGCTTATCTCATCTTGTTTCTACTGAAAAATGGACTAACACTATAACCTTCTAGAATTACATTAATTAATCCATCAGATTTTGGTCATTAATTCATTCGTTAAACAAATTCCCTGAACTCTTAACTCAAAATAATGTACCTACAATTCTGAGCACATATTGCCTAAGAGATCTAAGATCTAACAGAACTAGAATGTAAAATGTGAATTTCATATGGTAGGTTAGTCCATCAGTTATGTTCACAATCTGATAATCATAACTCCAACAGAAATTGTCATAGAAGAGGAAATAACCTTTATTTTTTTTTTCTCAACAAGATATTACTAAAAGGCATGGGAATGATTCTTCAAAAGTTTCCTTAAACTTTCCCACAATAGCATTCTTAAGGATGTCATAGCCTTTTTTTGTATTTTAACTTACTTCTCCCATGTCATTTTATGAATACATTCATATTAATTTTTATGAAAAAATAACAATACCATGAGTACACGGATGGTTCAGTAGTAGAATGCTCACCTTCCAGGAGGAAGACCTGGGTTTGATTCCCAGACCATGCACCCCCCAAAAAAATTAAAAAATAACAATACCATGAATGGAAACTTATTCTAGGTTATATTTCAGTGTAGTATCTTGAAATCTGAGCACAGATTTCATGGCTAAGAACAAAAGAATCACTCATTTTTTAAAATTATAGATTTATTTGTTTCTCTAACTCAGCATCCACATTTTTCCATATACTTTTAAAGATATCTTAGAGTTCAGAAAGCAAAAGCCATTTTGAAATAAAATCCTACAAATCCTAACATATAAAAACACTCACTGGAATATTTTAAAAAATACTGTGTCTAAATACCACTGTTATCTCCACTCAAGAAATATGAATGAGATGAATAAGCGGAATCTTAGTATACCAGTCAAACAGAACAACTCAATATTGTCGTGCTGGGAAGATGATTAGAAGTGAAATAGAGTAATAATCGCACAAATAAGTCCTCTCAACACACAAAACACTTTGCAAATGATACAAATGACTTGGTTTTCTAAATTTTTCAAAATTTAATTAGTAACAATAAACTAGACTAATTAGGGGTAAAACTTCTGAATGTAATCTTTTTTAGTGTATCAAATATAGAGCATGACAAAGATGAGGTATGTGTGCATGTTAGCCAGGATTTGCATGTGGAAATTCTGTCTATAACCAGAAATAGTCTAGTTAATATTTTAATAGGAAATGCCCCTAAGGAAAGCAGGTGGTTCCTGGCATATATTGTGTCAGTGTCTGAGCTATCCTAAGCATACATGCCTTCATCTTAAACAAGTTAGAATCCAAAGCAAAAACTGACATTTGTCAAAGGATGATTCCATTTTTAAGAAAAGAGGATAAAATAATCAGCTGATAATGAAAGCGAAACATTATAATATTGGTAATTACTCAGCTGCAAAACTTTCATTAGACTGCCATGCCGGGGACCCAGGTTCAATTCCCTGAGCCTGCCCATGCCAAAAAAAACAAAAACAAAAACAAAACTTTCATTAGAACCTAGACCTTACAGGCATTGAGACCTACATGAGCAAAGAATGAATTCCCCAATTAGATATGCCCATTAAAGAGTAAAACATAAATAACTAGAAGAAAAGTTTCCCCATTACCTATAACAATATGGTGACACAAGTCTCATTTTGGATAATCATAACTCCAACAGAAATTGTCATAGAAGAGGAAATAATCAGGATTTAGGCCACTAAACTACAAAAAACAAAATCAGAGTAGTTTATTAACTAAATTTCAACAAAAAGCTATTGTCTGATATTCCATTTCAATATACATGTAAATAAAACAGATGGTCATTTAAATATTTAATATTTTTGCTTATGTTGTATAAGTTAATTTGGTTTCAAAGAACAGATAAACAGATTTCTCTAAAGCACGTGCCCCCATTTTCTATAAAGCACGTGTAAAGACAAATATTAATCCCATAGTATACCAGATCAAACAGGTTTAATTTAAAATACCAGTCTCAATGATTTAAGCAAACAATGTACTTTAACTTCAATTATTATTTCATTCTTCTAAGATTTATCAAAAAAATACAAGATTTTTTTTGTTGTATAAATAAATGTATTTACTTTAAAACACATTGTAAGTTAGTCATAAAAGCTAACATTGTAATACATATGCTCAGCTAAATTAACATGAAATATGATCAGACTCACTTTCTACAATTCCAAAGACCATATTTTTAAAATTACTACATCAGAGTTTATGAACAGGGGTTCAAAGACCCAAAAGAGACCCATGGATGGATTTCAGGGTTCTTCTAATCCTCATAAAACTGTGTATAGAAGTGTGTGTAATTGTGCATATTGATTCATTTTTCTGTGTTTCTTTGCCTTTCATCAGATTTTCAAAGACATCCATAGCCTGCAAACGTTAAATGATCACTACCCAAGTGATTGTAGGCCATTTACAATAATAATTTCTGGTAATAAAATGCTTCCAGTGACATTGTAGAAATGGGCTGTTAGCTACCAATTAGCATGTGCTAATGCATGTAAATATTTCTAAAGTCATCTTCGAATTTTTTATTTAAATAATTTTGAATATGTTAGATAAGAATCACATTAAGTCTTGGTTTAGAAAAGAATATATTCATGTTTTGTGTGAAGGACAACATGCAAATTATATAGGCCTGTGAGAGTAGACAGCTGGCAATCCTGAAAGGCTCTAGTGGGATCTTCATGAATCATTGGGGCAGGAGAAGAGATTTAAGCATTATCTTCAATTAAGGAAAGAGTTCTAAATCACTATCAGTTGGTATATTTAGTTTAAGTAAAAGTTAAGACAGTTTTCTAGGTAACAGAGAACAGGATATTAAGAAATAGGGCCCAAGGGAGCTAAGTCCGATGAGAGCAAGGATCATTAGAAAGGACAGGTCCAGAAGGGCAGCACAGAGGCACACCCTACTGAATATGATGATGTAATTGAATACAGCAAGAAGTTCCTAAAAATTATTGTTTCCTATTTACACCTCTGCCTAAGGCCAGCATTAGCTGGATTAATTTACTTCAGGTCCAGTATTAGTCTTAAAGATCAAATGGAATCCCATCTATGTTTCCAACACACTCAGCCCAACCCATAGAGTTTCTCAACCTCAGAACTAGTGACATTTAGAGGCGGATAATTCTCGGTTAAGGAGCTTTTGTGCATTGTAGGATGTTTAGCAGTACTCTGACCCCTACCCACTAGGTGCCAGTACACTCTACTCCCAACTCTCATGCCTCCAATAGTTAAAACAACGAAAAATATTTCCAAGCATTCCCAAATGTCTCTTGGAGTGAGAGCAAAATCACCCCCAATAGGAAGCTACGGCCATAGAGGAAGTATAGAGAGTCTTTAACACTCACATAATCTTAAGTATTGAACTATCTAGTTTACCCCCTTCTCTGCTACATGAGTCTTTTCTGCAATGACCATAAAAGGTCACTGTCAAATTTTTGCTTAAACATTTCTTGAACAGAAAATTTTCAACTTTATTAGGCAACCAAATTCATTTTTGACAGCTCTATCTGAAATTTCTACTCATTAGTGCACTGAAATGTATCTTTCTCTAAATCATATTCAAAATTACTATTTTAATTCTTAGTTTCATGGAAAACTAATATCCTTTCCCAAAACATAAATATAACACATTGATAAATATAGTTCTATGAATATAACACATTGATAATCCCTATTCTATGATCTTTTTCAGGGTCTGAACTACAAGGAACATATAAACAATCTCAATCAACATTCAATATGCTCAATGAGCAATGAGTCATATAAGCCACTCCATGGGGACACAGAGAAATTAGACTATCTCTCAGCTCCAGGAAGGTCCATCCCCAGGCCCATATATGCATTTACAACAATATATATAACATTATTGGTTTTTTTCACTTAAACTTTCATATCATTAAAATGCACCCAATAATTCTTTGCATGACTTTTTCTTTTTCTTGTTATAGATAACAAATAAAATGCTATTGACTGACAAAGATTAATTTTTTTTAAAGAAAAAGATTGGCTCCCAAATTGGTGTACTGAACAATATGCCTTCCTTAATATACTGAAAGCCTTTTTTATTGTGCTGTTTTATTATACTCATTGCTCACCAAGACATAAGCCCTTAATTTTATACAATTTAGAATTTGGGATTTCTATGTTCTAGAATATGATTTAGAATATCAAGATATCACCTCACACCTATAAGAATGGTTGTTATTAAACAAACAGGAAAATATAAATGTTGGAGAGGATGTGGAAAAATTGGAACACTTATTCACTGCTGGAGGGAATGTAATGGTATAGCTGCTGTGGAAGAGAGTTTGGTGGTTCCTAAGAAAACTAAATATTAAGGCACTGTGATCCAAATAGACATATTCCAAGACATTTACTAATCAGATTGTCACATGTCAAAGAAAGAGAGAGGATTTTGAAAGCAGCAAAAAAAAAAGCAATCCATAGCATACAAGGGAAGTCCAATAAGACCATGTGTGGCTTTCTCACCAGAAACTATGGAGGCGAGAAGGCAGTGATATCATAAATTTAAGATTCTAAAAGAGAAAAACTGCCAACCAGGAATTCTATATCCAGCAAAATTGTCCTTCAAAAATGTGGCAGAGATTAAAATATTTTCAGACAAAAAATCTTTGAGATTTTTTGACTAAGAGACTGGTTCTGTAAGAAATACTAAAGGGAAGCATGAGAAGCAGATAGGAAAAGGCAGGAGAGAGAGGTATGGAGAAGAGTATAGAAATGAAGACTATAAGTAAAGGTAAAAAGAAGGAAAATTAGACATTCTTCACCAAAAGGAAGAAGAGACATGAAACAAAATAAAATTTCAGTGGCTAAGAGATTTCAAACAGAGTCAAGAGGTCATTCTGGAGGTTATTCTTATGCAGTATATAGATATCCCTTTTCAGTTTTTGGCGTACTGGAGTAGCTAAAGGGAAACACCTGCAATGGTTGAACTGTAATCTCATAGCCTTGATTCATAACATAGCATGACTTTTGCCACATTCTGTTGATCAAAGCAAGTCATAGGGCTAGTCGGGAGCTGAACTAGTCTCTACCTCTTTATAAGAGGAACTAAAATAGCGAAGTCAGATTACAAAGGGGGTATGCATATAGGGATGGGAGAAATTGTGTTATGATAATATAACTATATAGCTTTTAAGGTGACACCATGTGGTTGTGAAAAACTTGTGACTGCCACTCATTTTATCCAGTATATGGACAGATAAGTAAGAAAAATAAAGACAATAAATAAATGAATAATATGGAGAATGGAGTTATGTGATGTTTTGAGCATTCTTTTTCACTTCTATTTTTATTTTTATTATTTTTTTTTTGGAATAATGAAAATGTTCAAAAATCAATTGTGATGATGAATGCATGACTATATGATGATACTGTGAACCACTGATGGTACACTTTAGATGACTGCTCGGTATGTGAATAAGTACCTCAAGAAAATTTCATAAAAATAAAAAATATATATTATTTTAAAGTCTCTGATAAAATCAAAGAACTTAAATTCCCCAATTAGAAAATATATTTTAGAAATGACTTAAGGTGAAAATATTTCTATAAGACCTTAAATCATTTATGTTTTTATTGTATAATCAAACATACATATCCAAAATTCAGCTAGTCAAACCAACAAATTCAATTACCTAGAATAGTGGTTTGTTTTTCTATGATACATGGCCCAGGAATGGAACCCGGGTCTCCTGCATGGAAGGCGAGTATTCTACCACTGAACCACCTGTGCACCCTACAACAGTGGTTTTAAAGTTTCCGTTTTTAAGGAAAGAAACTGTTTAAACAAAATCAAACCTGCAAAAATTATAAGTAAAAATAAACGAATACAGAAATGCTCTCCCTGAGGTAGGGCAATGTTCCCTGGAATACTGCTTTGTCTCCCATATCGTACTATACAGTCGCTCTTGTGAGGTTCTGCAAAACTCTGGGAATATATATGTGAAGAATATCTTGGAAAACAGTGTCTTTACACATAGTAAAAATATGGTACGGTAAACTACTATACCCCTCCAACTATTTCTCTCCCTCCCTAAACAGCTCCTCACCCCACCCCCCCAAAATAAGGTACAAAGATACAAGTAAGTCTGTTCTTAGTTTACATAACATTCTGGGTTAAGCAGAACATTCAAGATGGGAGAGAAGGGGAGAAGGGGGATGCAAGAGGGAGGATTAAAAATAATAAAGTTACAGTTATAGAAAGCAAAGAAAAAGTATCTTATAATAGTAAGAAAATGATCACAACAATTTCTTCCATCCCTATATGCATAACCCCTTTGTAATCTGACTTTGTTATTTTGCTCCTCTTATAAAGAGATAGAGACTAGTTCCACCCCAGACTAGCCCTGTGACTTGCTTTGATCAACAGAATGTGGCAAAAGTCATGCTATGTTATTCTAGAGCCTAGGCTTTCACTTTCACCTCTTGGAATCTTGAGATCACTACATAATGAAGACTGAACCAGCCAATATGAGGATGAGAGACCATGAAGAGACAGAAGGCCAGCCAAAACCAGCACAACATTAAGTGATGCTATCAAAAACCATGCAGATCCAATTGAGACGCCAAATGACTATACCTGTGTGAGTGAGCCCAACAGACACTAAACCCAGATCAAAACTGCTGATCCACAGAAACATTAGCAAATAAAATTGTTGATGTTTTGAAACAACCAAGTTTTGAGTAGTTCACTATGCAACAATAGAGAAGCAAAACTCAATATAGTCACCTGGACATCATTTAGTGTAGGACAAAGAGACCTATCTAATTCGATAAGTCTTAAATGATAAATATTATGAATTATATATTATTTCATATTAATAATTGTTATTAATAAAAGATTTGAAAAATGATTTAACCTAAAATGATTTAAAATTTTTAATGAATGCAAAACTTACAAAAAATGTGGATTTTTGCATCACTGAATAATAATGAATTTTATTGGTACATAAAACACAGTAAAAATCGTTAAATAGTAGAATACAATTCTTTTGCATCTATATTTCATTATAAATTCCATACTTTTTAATGACTTAATACAAATGTATACTTTGTATGCTAATCTATCTTTATCCTATTCTCTATTCAAAGCTTTGGCTGAAAAAGATCTTGTAACTAAACAATTGTTATAGCAGCAGATACTGCATAAGTGAACCAATCACAGATTCAGTCTTTCCTTCCCATAATAATGTTCCAGAGTGATGTAATGTAGGGAAAAAAGTTTTAAATGCTTAAAAAGAGACCATTTAATTACACAAACATTATAATTACTAGCATATATATAGCCTCATAATTTGTGTAGCCAAAAGAAAATATATATATTTTAAAGTATTAAATAATGAGTTTGATCTACTCAGGCAGTGAATTTTCCTTAAAGAAAACTCATTCACTAGGTGATCTACAGCATAATATACAAAGTTAACTTCCCAGTACATGTCTTCTGCAAATAAGACTTTAGAATAATACAACCAGTCCTACCACTCACTTCTCCTGTCCATGTATTTTACCAGGAAAATTCTACTACCCTCCTGCACTAGTAAAGAAGAACTGAGTGCATGGGAATTTGGGAAAAAAGGCTGGTTTTCACTGGCAAGGCACCTGAAGAAGATCACCTGGTGGTTGCACAGATCCATAACAGGACTACATCATATAAAGGATTCAACACAGTCTAGAACATTAAACTAGGAAAAAAGTTATCATCCTTTTTGTGTTCTCAGAGAACTTTGGAATTAAGAAATTAAGACTAGAACAACATTAAAGACAGTAATAATTGTAACTACTACTACAGTATAGCAATATCTAACAGTGCCTATTCATTCTTAATCAATTGGTCGCAAATCAAATGGAATGTTATGGTAAGGAAGCAGAATTTCTACTGCTAAATTAAATAGTTATAAGGTATTTTTCAGCCAATGTTTTGAGTAGGATAATATGTGTATTAGCAGCCAAAATATGCACTTTAATTAGCTCATTTAAAAGTATATTCAACCCTGCCTTACAATTGGAACATTTCCAGAACTTAATCCATGAGCATTGGATAGTGAAAAGAAAACTGAAACAAAACTAGACCCAGCCCTATACTTTGGTTTGTCATGATGTCAGCGCAGGAGCCTACAACTAAATTCCTAAATGCCACTTGGGACTAATTTAAAAAAGAATCCCAGTTTTTACTTTTACTTGATGGTACAATTGGTTGCTCTTGTATTTTATGGGGAAAAAATGATTTTTTTTTTAAACTTTTTATTAATTAAAAAACTTAACAAAAGAACATTAATATATCATTCCATTCTACATATACAATCAGTAATTCTTAATATTATCATATAGTTGCATATTCATCATTTTTTAGAACATTTGCATCGATTTAGAGAAAGAAATAAAAAGACATCAGAAAAAGAAATA